>OMOW01101329.1:0-10337 GCA_900312555.1 Lamprogrammus exutus
GTAGCAGTGGTAGTGTATTTTATGATGATGGAGAATGTGGCCAAGGGGAAGGAGGTAAATGATGAATAAAAGTGGACCCAGCATCGACCCTTGTGGGACACCCTGGGTAACTGGGGCCAATTCTGACTGGACATTCTTTCCCTGGACGAGAACTAGAGAAGGGCAGTGCTGTTAACCCCAATGCCAGTTAGACGTTGCAGTAGTAGTGAATGTGAGATGGTATCAACTGAGGTCGAGGAGAATGAGGATGGTAAGAAGGCCACAGTCTGTTGCAAGAGGGAGATCATTAGTAATTTTGACAAGGGCTGTATCGGTGCTGTGTTTGGGACGGGAGCCATACTGAAATGGCTGAAAGAGGTTATAGCTGTGTAGGTGGGCTTGGAGTTGAGACACTATTGTCCGTTCAAGGATTTTGGAGATGAATGGAAGATTGGAAATGGGCCGGTAGTTATCTAAATAATTAGGATCTGCACCAGGTTTTTGTAAGAATTGGTGTGATAGAGGCGATTTGTAGTGACAGGGGAATGGTGGCAGTGGCTAGGGAAGAGTTAATTATGACTGTTATAATAGGGGAAATTGAGGGCAGGCAGGCTTTAACCAGAGTGGTAGGGATGGGATCGAGTGAGCAAGTGGAAGACCTGGACTTCGTGATGAGTTCAGTGATATGATCAAATGATGGAAGTGCAAAGTCAGAAAGAGTGGTAGAGGGCAAAAGTCCCAGGGTGTTCCTCCAGGGAGAGTCGCCATTTGCTGATGCTGTGGAGGCCAGTTGTTGATGAATGTTGGTAATTTTGGAACTGAAAAATTCTAAAAATGCTGCACATTGTTTAGTGGAAGTGAGGTGAGAAGTGGTTTCTGAAAGCTTAAGCAGTTTGTTGACAGTGGAAGATAAAGTCAGTGTATTATGTAGTCCAGAGTTAATAATGTTAGCATGATAGGAGGATTTGGCAGCATTAACAGCATTCTTATAGCACAGCAGATGATCCGAGTACATGTGTTTGTGTACAGCAGGTCCAGTTTTTGCAGGCAACAAGATCCAAAACTTGTGATGTCATGAATAACTGGGTTGGCGATACTCTACTGACTTTACAAACACACGGAAAGTACAGAGCAGAGGTCAAATCTGTGCACCAGACTCCACTGACCGAGCTTCATCCAAGACTCCTGAACATTTTTATGAGAGGTAATATAAGTCTGAGGAGGTTAAGACTGAAACAAGTATGCATGCTCACAAATAAACAGCCAACACACAATTCTTACACCACACTACATTGTGTTGAAATATATGTATACAGTTTAAACTATACTTTGTCCTACATATCTTAACTCACATCCTAAACCAGAGACAGCTGATATCATTTCTTGGATAATGTTGCCCTCAGGTGGAAGTATACTACTACTACATATTACAGAATTACCACGTTTCCACTTGTGCATCACATACACTGATAGCTGCAATGGACAGCACTGCACTATATGAATGATTTGGGACCTTGAGCAAATTATTGCTCGCAATTAATTTTTTCCGCAGAAAATTATTTTACTCAGATACACTTTATTAATAATTGATTTAATTAGAATTAAAATGATGTCTAAATAAAGCTGCTAAACAACCTTATGCTACCAGATCTTTGTGGTGCTGTGTTCTAATTATTTCAGCATAATTACCATCAGGAGTCCACCAATACTACTGTATTGTCATATGTGTTCAGTTGAAAACTAAGTTCAACAATGTCATATTTACTCATGGATATTTTGACAAATGCTTTAATATAAGACTGGCTGGATACAGTGTACTTGCCTACAGCGTAATTCTCATCTGGGAGAGACAGGGAAACGCACTGGACATTCTATCCTGAACTAAAACAAAAACACATTAAACTAATATTCTTACACAAGGCCAATTTCCAGTTCTTTCGAGCTTGATTTCTTAGGAGTCTGCCACCTCATTTAGCATACTCGATATAATACTTTTAATAAAATCAGTATCAGTGAGGTTGACTTGATTTGATTTGAGTTCTGGTTATATGTAATATGACTTCATCAACATAATGGTTAGCAAGAGTAACACCATACAAGAGAGTAAAATGTTACTTCAAACTTTCAGCTAAGGTTGGGCATTGAATGTAAATCCAAAGAAAGGGTCAAATAATCCCTGCTCAGCACAGTCCACAGCAATTTTATTCGGTTCCATTATTCATTTTGGAGTCTAATCTGCAACAGCAGTTGACAGGCAACATGTGGATCACTGGTGTGTGCCATATAATCCGATTTTTAATTACATTTGGGAATTATTTAATTGCTGATATCACAAAAAGTGTGTTTATTAAAATACTGTGGTTTCTGAAATGTACAGCATGCACTTTTCTTTCCTTTCTTTGACTTCTGTCAGCCATGTTTGTATGAATGTCTATGATGGTCACCAATAGCTGATGTCAGTTTCAGAGGTTGTGTTTGATTCTGTGGGATTTGACACATCAGCTGAGGAGAGAAGTTATTGCTTTAACGACCTGTTATGCATTGAAAGTGGTCTGGCAGGGTGGGTGCTCTTTGGTTTGATACACTTTCTTTAGTTTGTCCTTGGCAGATAATGTATTCGCAAATTCATGTAGGTGTTTATTGAGAATAGTAAGTGCTCATGCAGTATCCAGTGTCAAGTGAAATGCAAGAGAAATTTATTTGAGGTTGCAGTCATGTTACAGCCAATTATTTCTCCCCTGGTAGTTCTGGTGTTTTTATATCATGTAAAAGTGTGGGATGTGATCGTGAAGTGAATTTTGGATATGTATAAGGCCTGTTACTCCGCTGATGCCCGCAGGAAAGCAGCAGATCTTCAGCAACAGCATTTTGTGAGCACTTGCACAACTGATGAGCTGTAATTATGTTTTAATTATTTCTGTAGGGCATCATTCGCTCCCGATGTGAAAACCACCGCCTCCTCCTCCTCCCCCCTGCAAATGAAGACATTTGGTATTTTGAAAACATTTGGTGATGAAACTCTCTTGTATGAAGTCCACTAATTACCGCATAGCCCCATGTCACCACCCATAGTGTGCAGCTTTGATGTCTACTGCCCAGGATGATAATCAAGGGCACAGATAGCAAGTGATTGGCTGTAATTGGGACAAGTTGTTTTAAAAAAGGGCACCACATGTCTTCGACGGCTGCTTTGCACAGCCGGTCCTCCGAGGTACAAACCCCCCTCCCCCATCCCGTGCCCATGGGTGAGGAAGCCTTGTCACTTATTAAGGAGGCTGTTGCCGTGAAGTGACAGATGTCCTGATGTGATCTGTCTGCATCTTTGGCCTCCATCTGTCTTGTTAGTACACATAGTTAAGGATAGTGCGAGGGGAGAGCTGCTGTTCTTTCATATATGTTAAATGTATTGGAAGCCCCGTTTCTGGGCGGTGGGAGCTGAAACTAGCTCCCGTGGCGATCCTTTGACAACAATCTCTGAGCTCCTCATTTCTACTTTTATTTTCCAAGGTTTCTCCTCTTCCTCTACCACTTCTGCAGGCCCTGGTGTTGTGGGGTTCAGTGCCACTGAACCATCTCTAAATCTCCATTTTTGCTCTGCTTTGCTCCCCGCTTGGCAGAGAAAGATTAGGGCTTGGGTCCTGGGGTGTGTATCCTACCCTCTCTCGTCCTCACACCTTCCCTCTTCATCCATCCTTTGAGATTCAAATCCTTTTAGCTTCTTCCTCAGGTAAAATTGCCAAGGACCTTGTGAGCCCTAGGTTCCCCTGGAGGTAAAATCTATAATGGAGTTTTGATTTGAGCAAGAGCAGCCTTGAAAATGGACTTCTTTAACTAGGTAGCTGCCTCGACAGAAGGTCAACAGTACTCCAGGTGGACACAACATGCCACAACAGTGTGAGAAAAAGGCAGAACAAAGAAACAGTTTTACTCAGAAGAAAGTGACCCATAGACACTGCTTTAAATAAAAAAACAAAGTGATGTTTTTTAAAATATTCTATATAAACTGTAGTCTCAGCACCATAGATTATGATGACAGAGACAATGTTTAATTTGATGCATCCTATAGTTTAAGACATTTCAGAGAAATTCTGAAATTATCTGTACACAATACTGCAAATACCTGCAAATATAAAAAAATTGTCAAGAAACAAATGCCCACCATTGGTCTCAATGTAGTTTGACACCTTGAGTCACAGATAGAGGGCGCCATAACCTCAGTTTTGGAAAGGAGGATGGCATAGGAGGAAAATATTTAATATAATTTTGCTTTTAATGTAGATGCAGTAAACGGAGGTACTTAATAGTAGTAGTAGTAATAATAATATAATAATTATAATAATAATAATGTGGTTTTATTATTTTCTGTTTGGAATGATTTGCTTGATATGTTTAAAAATGTCACCTTTTCCAGTTAATAAGAAGCACTTGACCTACATTAAGCTTCATCACATCACCAGATTTTATAGATGGTTTCAGAGTTTCACAAATATGCTTCATTACCACTTTATTGATGCACCCTCTGCTGACCCTCAATTATTCATCAACCACTCAAAAACTGGGTGCCCCGCTTCAATTTATGCTCGATATCAAAACAGAACCAACACTCGTGCTGCAGTCATAATCTTAGTCAATCAAGATCATTTAATGCAGTTAGCAGCAGTGCTTTAAATTCAAATGAAACACTTGCGTAAAAGCAGTTACCGTCTGCTCTCGTTCTCATCGATGGTGGGTTTGTCCAAATGATGCAATTGGTCATTACTTCACATCAGACGCCTTGGAGACATAATTCTGCTTGACAGTTGGATCCTAGCTTTGACAGCCTCAAACTTGTTGAGTTTTCTCTAAATACTTGCCATTGCAATGAGTTAAACATCCCCTGGAGGCACCACAGAGTTTTCCTTTTGAACAAACACCCGAGGGACGCCAAGCTGGGACTGCACAAGGAACTGGAGGTCTTACGGAGAAGGCTGTTTGGGTTTATCTAATGGTACAATGGGTAATTTCTCCTGCCACTGCAGAGGGAGGGAAAAAGAGGGAAAAAGAGAGAAGGGAGTATGTTTAAGAGAGAATCTTTATCTAGGCTTAATTTCCCATGCTCAAGCAGAGTGGAGGATTTTTTGCTGCACGGATCTCTTTGTCAGATCCTACCTACCCATGGAAGACCCAGGGGCACTCTAAGAACATACGCATCACCTAGATTTGCCTTCCAGCCCACTTTTCTCCAGCGACTGCACCCTCTCCCCACTGGCTTCTTTGTGTGTAAAAAAAAACAAGTGAGCATTTTAAGAATCAAATCTCCGTTTGTCAGAGGAAAACCGCATGGAGCAGACTTCAATTTGAATAGATTTATTTCTACATAATTGTTCTGAGCACACACACATGTGCGAAACCTTCATTTTAAATGGTTGCGATGCAGAATTGGAGCTACTGAGTGAACAACTGTTTATGTCTCAGTGCCCCTCCCAAGCTGTGCTATCGACAGTGCCTACAGAGTGGAAAATGCAAATCTCATCCTCCACTATTGACTAAAACTCTGGATATGAATCTGCATCAAAATACATATGGTGATTGACAATTATGGTTGTAGGCCAATGGCCACACGAGCTGTCATGTTTTTGCAGAGATACCAAGCTCTAACAGTTGCAGGACCATTTAAGGTTGTTATGTACGCACAATGCATTTAAGAGTTATGGCAGTTTTTGTCAAATAAGCAACACCTACAAGAATTTAGAAACAAATTAAAGCAGAATGGTACGGATGGTGCAATCAGTTACAATTATTTTACACAACACATTTGGTGAGGATTAAATTATGTTTTGTGACCTTTGTATTATATGGTTCCACCACCCTCCAGGCACATTTTGAGATACGGGGCTTTAAAGTTTTGCCACTCTGGCTTGCTGACCTCTAACTGATTTTAGAAATATTAAACTCGTAAATTTGACAAAATACAAAAATAACCCCATAAGAACACAAAGCATCCTTTACTGACTAATTTTATGTGCTTAACTCATTTTCAACCAAAATTCCAGATAGAACCATATAATACTGAGGTCACAATTTGTGGTAGTGTGGTGAAAAAATATTTAAAAAATAAAATAGCAGAAAATCTGTTAAGTCATAAATCGGTGTGGTCCATACTGAGTTATTTCATCTTGAACCAAGGCAAAGATCTGAGTATAGTGTACATGTAAACATAATGAAAATTCAGGAGTTATGGAAAAAACTAATTGGTTGGCACCAAGTTCTAATGAAACCCTCAATAGTTTGTAAGACATCCTGCAAAGTGCTAAGAGGGAAAAAAACGGTCTGAAAACAAAATCCTCCTTGATTGAGGAAACAATAAAACAGTGTCTGACCACAGGCTATAAACCTGACTTTGTCCTGTCGGGATTTCCACCTGCCAGTGACATAAGTCTTCATTATTCTGTAATTACTTTTCGCACTGTAGTTGGCTGTTCAATCTCAAATGACACCCAGAGAGGCCTGAGCCCCGAATGGAAGTGTGGCTCATCTCTGAAGGCCGAGGCACTTTGCATGGGAAAATTCAAGCAGGTACGGCAGTCATCATTGTCAAAAAGGCGTGCACAAGACTGTTGGGACAAAGGGAGGTGCTGGTGAAAACATGAGGTGAGTGGAACAGGCTGATGTGGAGATGGGGGGGGGGATAGAAGGTTGAAAAGAGTCCCAAAGCTCCCTGCCAGTGATGACCAGAGTGTCCATCAGCGAGGTCTCACGGGTGCCCGGTGAAACAGCAGTGCTGGCAGAACTAAAAAACACCCACCCTGGGAAAGTGCTTTTTCTCCCGCCAGACGTGGAGTGATGGATTGGGCTGGCCAGTGCACACAATGCATTTGTGGAGAGAGGAGAAAACAGAGGGTCTGTCAGAAAAACACTTCCACTTTACTCCTAGAATGCACTGAAATATTTAACACGTTGATATTTATTTCATTATTCCACACATCGGATGTGAGAATGGACATACAGTACACACAGATTTAAAGTCACATATACGTCATTGTCTGCGGAAGAAATGCCAAGATTAATATTTCAACATGGTTACCCTATTTTGTTTCATGGCAAAATATGTAATTAACTACTGTTAAGCTCTTCCAAAGACCATCGAGGGCCTTGGAAAGTTGGGAGTCGTTTTCTGGAGCAGCCAGGTTCAGGTTTCCCTCCTGGATGATGGAAGTGTGAGAGGTTTGAGACATGGCTGCTTACCTCCAGAGTCAACAGTATTGATTAAAACAGTGCATCCCCTCAAATCCATCCCCATTTCCTTTGAAGGAGAAAATCATCCTTGATATCTGCCAACAGCTCACTTACTTAGGGATTTCTCCTTCTCCATCTAGGTTGTATTAATTAATGCGTGCTTTTCTTAAATTAGCTCTCCGAGGAGCTATAACTCAAATTCCTGTATTTATGGAAGTAATAGGTTGTGAAAAAAAATGCTAAACTGCAATAATTATGCAGTCCAACACTTTGCTTTTGAGAATAAACTGCAAGAAACCTGATGAAATATGAATGTGCATTGGGTGCAAAGATAGTTAAATATTTACAATCCTGTGTTACTCCACAACCTCAGTAAAGATGCTAGTCAACTACAATAATTGCTTTACTGCTAAAGTTTGCTTTTGATTCCTGGTGTGTTGTACAACTTCAGAACACTTCTTCTTTTAAATGCAGGGCAATTAAACATATATTTTTTTTAAAAGACGCTGCTATTTCAAGTATGATACTGTGTATCTTTCATTTTTCTGTTTACTAAATCAGGCAGGTAGTTGCATCTTAAATAGCAGACAAGGAAAGGGCACGCTGCAGTGAAGCCCATAAAGAAGATGGTGAGGGAGCCCCTTAGGGACTGATCTTATATCAGGAGACTGTATATTTCTACGCTAAAGAGGCTATTCAAACCCACGGATGCTTGAATTATTAAAGACGCTGTATGTTTTTCCGCGCCTTGATTTAGCTTTTTTTAAGGGGTGGGGTCTGTGCTGTGTTGGGTTGTAGTGTGGCCACAAGTAATAGGGATAGCAAGGTGATGGGAGGTGGGGGGTGGAAGGCTGGATCGTTTCTGTTTTCACCCCTTCCATCATTCGCCTTGTGTGCTAAAATGGCCTTTTACGTTCCCAGCGTGCTTTTACTGCATTTGAAGAGTTATTTGTGTTTGATGAAAAGGATACGCCGCCCTGGTAAAGTGAACCCCCGGCTATTCGCAAGGTTGTTTAATACTTTACCCTCAGTTTGGCTTATAAATTTATCATTAAGCAAAAAAAACCAGTAGTCTCATGCTTTAGTGTGGGCTTCAGTGGCAATGTTGAGTGAGGGAGCAGGTGATAGAGAAAGAGAAGGAAAGAGAGAGAAAGAAAGAAAGAAAGAAAACAGTTTAACAGTGGTTGATCCCATTCTGGGGTGGGGGTGTTTGCGCTAAAGGTTTTAAGACGTTAAAAGTCTTAAACTGGCTTTATCGACAACTCTCTTGATTCTTAGATACAGTACAGAGGCCTCACTTGTTAAACAACTTGTATGTTAATGACTTGTATTAGAACTGATCAATCTGCTCTGGATGCGAGCGGTTCCCATCGCTTTGAAGTGCACACATTGATTTGCGAGAATATAAAAAGAATTAAACAATTGGTTGTGCTAAGTGCTGTGTGGAGCTCTCTGTAATAGTAAGCTGTCCGTCTGTTCGATTAATAGATCGCAAAACAACACGACTATCATTACCACAAGTATAACGTCAGCGTGTTGTCATTTTCTGTATGCAAATGTTCTTACATGTGATCATTTTTCAGTTTTTTAAATTTCCAAAGCTTCTGTGCATAGATGTTCAAAGCAATATTTGTTACTTAGAACCTGTAACAAGTGCAAAAAAGAAATCAAATCCTGTGCATTTCAGATTATTTTTGCCCCTCACACACACACACACACACACAGACACACACACACACACACAGTCCCACCCAACAGCATCACCCCTACTTTCCATTCTCTCTGTTTAAGTAGGTGAAAAAAATTCGGAGGCTGTTTATGGATGCTATTCCAGGTGGAATATTGTTGGTGTATTGCCCACAAAACAGATGTCTCCTCTGAATTAGTTACCTGCATATCCTCCCTGAATATGAAATGGGGGAATATTCAAGTTGAGCACATTTCTGATTTATTCATCCAGTGTATGCCTTAAGATTTTACACAACAGCATGCAAATCAACCTTATATATCACTTTTTCATTGTATGGAAGTTTCATTATTTATTGATTTGTTTCTCACAAGGCTAATGTGAACAGAGATTACCGTAATAAAATGGTACAAAAGAAGTGGGATTTGAATGATGATTATCTTCCAAACATCATGTATTTTTAGAGGGGGACAGCTTTTAGAACATACCTCTGCCAGGGCTGAATAAGCCTGAGCAAAATTTTGTTCTTAGTGTATACAATAAAAAAGAAGAAGAAGTATATCAGGACTTAATTGTTTGCAACTTTTGTCCAAATCTGTTCCTGTTAACCAACCAGCCAACCTTGGGATTAATGCAGGCAAAAACATAATTTGGCACCAGGTAATAACATGACACCAGCACCATGAGTAGTGGCAAACATGGCATGACAAGGAGGCAGTATTATAGGCTTGTTCTCTGTGCGATCACGGTTACATCACTTCCTCCAAATGGGAGAGCATAAACAACAAGCCAAATGCACGAGATCCCCCTCAGCCAAGCACGCGGTCCAGCCTTTTTTTTTTATTGACGGCGGGATGCTTGACAAAGCAGGGTAATTAAAGCAATAGCACCGGTCGGCTTTCATTGATAAAGATTGGAGCCGATGCATCTCTCTGTGGTGTGTCAGCAGCGTGGAGCTCCCGTCCCCTGGATCCCTCATTCGCCTTTCATCTCCCCCACTCAGCCATGAAAAATTCATCCAAGACCTCCAGTAATATTGATTGTAAAATCTTAGGGAGAAGTTGTAGCACTGAAAAATTCATGGCCTTATTCGCCTCCAACAGCTGTGGACCCTTTAATTAATTTGATTGCTCAGATTACACAATAAATTCATTTATACAATATTTATGTGTCCTTATTCTCAACTAGAGTCTAATCAAATAGAAACACATGCAAGGCCGTGTCTCCGTTTCCTTTTTTTTCTAAAATACCCAATAGTAAACAGTATATTTCTTTCATAAAAAACAATTGAATAAAGTTTATATGCCAATATTTTTTACTGTCTGGAAGAGGCTAAATGTGATGTGTGTTGAAACATGAGATGGCATGAGACATGTTTTTATCACGATAATCCCTTATTTTGTGCATTCATTTTTGTGCACCAAACCAAAACATGATTGATTGATTGATTGATTGA
>OMOW01101334.1:0-13752 GCA_900312555.1 Lamprogrammus exutus
GCTTACGAGATTGGGAATTGTATCTGGATTTCAGACGGGTGCTCTTCGGACCTCCCTTAAATCTTTTACGCTGTAACAGATTTAAGGGGTTTTAACAGCCAATCCAATAGAGCACAGGCAATACCAAGCCCATCGATGCGCCCCTCATCTAATTAAAATCTCCTCCGAGCAATCTCCTCTGAGGATGTTTAAAGTGTTGAAATACCCACAACTTCATTAGACTCCTAAACACTTTTTACTACAAGAAGAATGGACTTTTATAGCCGAGGTAAAAACAAACAACCATCTGTGGAGAATTAATAAAGCGAGACCGCGCCCTAAGTCGACTTTGGTCAAAGCACACGACTGGATTAGCGACTGAGAGTTAGTGACTGTGTGGAGGTGTGAGTTTGTAGCACTGGCTGATGCAACGGCAATGCAATGGGTGCCCCTTCAGCCATTAGGGATAACTCTGTGACAGTGTGGGGGGGGCTTTCAGTGTTTTTCCCCCATCAAAATTGATACTGCTGTTGCTGCAACTTTGTGTATTCTGCCACTGAACTGTATAAGCTGCTTTATTGTGTACTGTGTGTAGACTCATCGGTTGAAGTCTTTGCTTACTGTCCTGCTCTAAATATGCAGACCTGCTGTTCCTGTGCTGTCAGACAGTAGATAGGAAATGTCATTAAGGTCATTCCAAAAGTCACATTCCAAAGTCAAGAAAAGCAGTGTAATAAAATGACAGGTGATGCAATGCAATAGAACACAGGACGCAGAGTGTGTGCACTTACTGAGTGTCCTAAGAGTGCATGAGCCATCTCGTGTCCCAGGACGATGGTCAGCTGGTGAATGTCTGCCACGGTGTCCAGCATCCCAGTAAACATAAACACTTCTCCATTCTGCATAGAGCAAAGCAAAAACCAGAGCAGAGTCACATCTGCTCTTTACAGTGAGATTTACAACAGCAGAATAATGAGAGAAATGTGAACAACAACAGGGAAATTTAACAGTGACACACAACTTTAAGGCAGACACAGTTTGAGGATACCACAAAATGATGGAATATGGAAACGCAGACATGTTTAATTGTTTTCACTAACAGACAGGACAAAGGCATTGATGGAGGGACTCTCCACCACGTGGACCGTCCAGCTGACAGAAGACATTTCAGGGATGTCTTTGTTCCTTTGGGCCAGGTGCTGCACCACACGCTCCACCACCTTGTAACGCGTGTCGTGTTTTGGAACCAGCAGCTCTGCAAAGTCCTCCAAGTACTGAAACACACAAGATGCTACAGTGGTGAGAGAGGCTAATACAATTCTTGTTAATAGCAGTGTAAAGCGTTTGTTTTGGTGAATAAATAACGAAAATCTGATATATTAAAATGCAGCTTGGTTTGTCTATTTGTGATGACGCTACGGGCAGAATGAGGTGACAACTATATTCTCAGGTTATGTCATCATCATCATCGTCATATTTCTCACCACCACTGAAGCCAAGGTTGCCAATTCCATATACTTCTCTCTGGTGAACACCAGCAGGCGTGTCCGTCCCGTTATCGGGGACTCGTCAAGGTGGGTGAGGAGGAAGAGGGCTACGATCACCACAGCAACAGCTGCCCCTGCTGCCAGTAGCCAGCGGCGCCGCCAGGCAGCTTCACGCAGGAGTTGCCGCCGATTGGCTGGTAATGCCGCCCACCATTTCCTTATACTCCTGTGCAGAGGGAGAGGCCACAGGTTGGAGATGTGTTGATGTTGCTCACACAGCCTCGTGTAGAAAAAGTAATTTATATTTATCTATAGTTGTGAGGAACTGAGAGTAAAGACTTCAAAGCTCCATACGTAGCATTTCTGTTGGTATTAAGGGGCCACACCAGTGTTTTTGCAAGTTTTAACTCTTTAGCTGCAAATCAAGTACACTCTTTATTATTTCTGATCATTGTCAAAGAATTTTCAGTCTGCATGATGTAGAACTATAGAGTTTTAATGCTGTATTTTCCTTCCATCTACCGTTCCATTATTTCTCAAATGATACAAAATCAATTAGCAGACACTTGCTTGTGTTGTGTAATCCATCACAGTGAGCACCAAGCTGGCTTTAATATTGTCTGGGTTACAAAGACATTACAAGGTCAAATCATTCTGCACTAGATGGCTGAAATGTCAGTAATGCAACTTTGCATTGCTGCTAACTGACTTTCATATCAAATGGAAATTAATGAAAAACAATGGCTGATAGGGAAAGATGGGGGAAGAAAATATGAAACATTGTGCATTTGAAAATGGTCAGCTGTAATGTAAAGTGTGCACAACTTGTAGTTAAGAGGCTAAAACTTGCAAAAACACTTAAAAACCTACTTCATTTTTTGTTTTAACTTCTAATAGCACATCATTAAGCAACTGTTATGCGAGTCGAACTGTCATCTCACTCAAATGACACATACTGGTTTTATTGTTTAACTAGACAAACTAATTGAACTCAATATTGTGCTTTTCAAAGCTGGCATGGCCAAGAAAGTATCCCATAAAACATGCTGACGTTAAAGCACTGAGCAACAGAAAACAGATTTTAACTTTTTATTTTGATGTGCAGCAAAAGGCAATGGTCATAAATGACGGCAGACACAAGAGCCAAGACTTTCTGAAGTTAATTAACAGATACATGTTGGCAATTTATAAAGCAATTAATTTATTCCCACTTACCCAGCTAGAAATATGTTAATTAAATGAATCAATGTATAACTATGCTTCATTATTCAGCCTTAATGCAAAAGCATACTATTCTCAATTTATATTTACGCTGAGTGACAAACAACAAACACAACCTTAAAATGTTGTTACTGCTGATTTGTATTGCATTGTATTACGAATGATGTTTCTAATACTTTGTGCGCCTCATTAACAGAGGATGAGGTTCAAAATAATAGGAACACCTTATAATATAATGTAATGCATGAATACAACAGAAACTTCAGCCTCACAGAGCTGAGCCAACATCTCTGTCCGTCTCAGTAGTAAAATAACAGGCAACCCAGTGTCTCTGGCTTTGTATTTATGTGATCAGCCAGTGTAATATTGTTCTTTTAGGCTGTCAATAACACATGAAGGTGTCCTACCTTCCCAGTATTAAAGCCAAGAGTTTCTGTATAGGTTTGAGCACCATCCATATGAGAGGAGCAGGCAGGGTCCCGAGGGGAGCTGAGGTGTGGAAGTGGTGCTCGCTCTGAGTCAGGACAAGAGCAGGACCAGGACCAGAACCAGGACGTATACTGGTTTTAGGAAGCTTAAAGTGGTGAGACACCGCTTTCGCATTACAACCGTAAAGATGGGGTCGTCTACTCGAAATGTATCTGAAGTGGGACGCGTTTGTTGCTCTCTGACCGGACACACACTGGACCTTCTTCGGACCGAAACCAGATTGTGTGTAGACCTGGAAGTTTCGTGTCAGGCGCGAGGAAAGAGAGCAGAAACCACTTCTCAATAAAACATTAACACAAAGTAACGCCATTGCCCTTGCTGTTTACAGGGCAACTTAGCTGAACCGTTTCTCACTTCCTATTGACAGAAACCAGTTGTCGGTTTGCTAACGACGTCTCCCCCAACTGTCAAAATTACTGTCGCATTAATATATTTCTATTTATATGCGATTTGATATCGAGTTTATTCAAGTTAAACCCAACTGACATTGTTAACGGTGGACACGAGTTCCGTGTAATCAAGGAATCAGTATCCAGTCACGGTTATAAGTCATTAAATCGGTGCCGTATGTTTATACCATAGCATACATACTTGTTTTGATAAAACTATACCTCAACGAGAATAAAACTAATATCAGGTACAGACGACTGCTTTAGTTGTTTTGAAATCCTGCCAGTGCTCGCTTCCAAAATGATTCCCCCTAGAAGTGAAACGACATACCACAGAAGGTTCCGTTGTTATGACTGACAATGTGAATGTTGTTCAGTTAAATAATGTTAAAATATAAACTACTACTACTAATAAATAAATAAGAGGAACATAATATTGTCATTTATATTTCTGTGATGCCAACTGCCCACCATACTAATTACATTAACATTCCTTTTTGTTTGGACGACTTGAACTTTGTGTCAGTGCTGCAGTTTAAATACACCGTGTATCTAAATTGAATATAAATGGCGGTACATTTCGGTGTGCGCTTTGCTCCCTTTTTGAGTGGTTTATTACCAGTGCACACATTTGACTAAATCTATTTTATTGCTGTGGAAGCTTCCATTTTCCTCTCAGTGGGAGGTACTAGTCACATGGAAGTGTAACCTTTTAAGGATGCTACACACAAAACAAAACAAACACACAACATGTAAAAATATAGGTTTTATAGTGTTTAAAAGAAACAAGCTGAAAAATTCTGTTTTCTTTCTTTCCTCAAACAATTGTCTCACTCACCTCTCTCTCTATCACACACACGCACGCACACTCAGTCTTACTATGGTCAACCTTCTGAGGTAATCTATTTTAATATCAGCTTTACTCACTGTCTCATAGTAAAATAATAAAATATAAGAATGAACTAAAAGCATAAATTGGTAAATGGAAGTTTGGGATTACAACACCATGTAGTATTTATACTGATTACACATTTTATACTTACTAAATAATACTGTTTAATGTCCAAGTGGAATCATAATAAATAGTCATGTCCAGTCAACAACACAGAGCCCATGTGGAGAACTGGACTACTGTCTTTTTCTCTGGTTGCTGTCTGTGTGGAGGACAGTGTTCTGCCAGAGTCCGATTCTCTGCCAGAACCCTGATCAGAATCCCCTGCCTGGGCTCCCTCCTCACTGCTTGGCCGATCAAAAGGAAGCCCATCGGAGTCGACTGGTCTGGAGGAGTTATTCAAGCCGTCTCCCTCTTCCTGGTCAGATGGCTGCTGCTGGGGAATAAAGACTGACTGGAAAAGTGCTTGGATCTGGGTGAGGAAGGATTCGCCTTCCTCAGCTGGTAGCGCCTCCAGATACCTGGCCAAAGATGACAGCATCTAGAGGGAAATTAAGCAAACAGGGTAGGAACAATAACGCAGTGAAGGGAAGGGCAGGGCAGGTATGGAAACGATTAGTCATGAGAGTATGAGAGTGGCAGGTACACGGATGGACTGGACTGACCTTCTCCAGGCAAGTGAGATGGGAGTCCCTCCGGAAAAACCTGTCCATCTGCACACTCCTAATAGAGTGGACAGACAGGACAGTTCATCAGATTTTACCATACTACATACCACACAAACTGATGAAATTTAAGCGGTGGACCCTCCTCAACTCAGGTTTTAAAACTTGTAACTTTTTGACCAGAAAATATGATCTGCATATTAAGATATATATATCAAGAGTTGCAGTATTATTTTGGAATTGATGGGACGGATCACTTTACGATGTAAGCAAACCGGCGCCATGGCGTTTGCCTGTGAATACAGACACACAAACACACCGAGCTGTCTAGCGGGACTCACTGCAGTGGAGACTGTATTAGAGGACGAGTTTGGGACTAAAACAAAAGTGAAACCTGGAGAAACACTGACTAAATGGATGCAATTACAATAATGCTGGGGGGCTTAAAATTTGACCTCGTGATGCTTTAACTTTAACATTTTAATAGCATCTGTATCAGTGTGTATGAGTGTCAGAATGTCCATTACAATCTTGTCTCTCCCTCACCCAGGTGATTGTGAGTATTTGTGGATGATCCACTGGGCTCTCCTCAATGTCTGCTCCCAGTCTGGAATGTCTTGTGAGATCAGGAAGTCAAACTTGTAGGGCAGCTCTGGTGAAGAAGAGATAGAGAGACTGACCCAAGGGATAACCTACGGTATGATGTACAGAAATCACAGTAATGTGTGTGTGTGTTGTGTGTGTGCGTGCAAGACATACTCTGTGGGCCTGGTTCCTGGATCTCTTTCACCAACAGGCAGGTAGTTTGGGAGTGGGGGGAGGGATTATCTCGATCATATGGGCTCACTATCATCCCAATGAAGGGGGCTCCACCACGTGAAAAATAACTCTGGAATAATTGGGATGGGAAATCAGTGTATATCAAATTGTTCAGCCCTCTTAGGCAAATATGTACAATTGCAGCTGTAGCCATTTTACCTGGAACTGGTCTTGTGTGTGTATGTCGCGTACAGAAGGGTTGGGGTGGAAGGAGGGATGTGAGTGGTACCAGCCCACCACACTGAGGCCCAGAGCTGCCAGCGTGTCACAGGCCTGCGTCTGAGACACAGGGTCCATCTCACACTGCAGACCTGTGCTCACACTGTTACATGGCTCTGCTGCACAGATCTACACGCAAGGAAAGCACACACACACACAGAGAGATAGAGAGAGAGAGAGAGAGAACGCTTTAATGCTCAAGTCAATTATCATAACATATAGTAAATAGAAGCTTTATTAGCATTTTGGTTCCCACGTTTTCTCCTACCTTCAATACTTTGTCTTCCTCGTTGAAACTTCCACCTAGCAAACCAATGACTTCCCCCCAGGACACATGGGCATGCTGAGGACCAAAATACATTTGGACATTTTAGGGATATTAAAATAGAGGAAAAAACTATTGTGGACTGAAATTTTAAAGTAAAACAGGGAGTTGTTCTACTGTACCAAATGTCTTTGCCACACAGGTAGAAAGCCCAGTAAATTAGCTCATGGTACATGAAACTACTTACTAAATTACTTTTGCCATATCAGTCAGATATCATAGGTAGAATTTAGGGCTGTCGTGATTAATGGATTATAATCGATTAATTGATTTCTAAAAATAGTTGATTAAAATGACACATTATCAAGTATTCGGCAAAGTGGCAAACGCAAAGATGGAAACCTGATCTGGCCCTAAACTAAGCTATCCTCTGCAGTCTTCTTCACGGCGAGAGAACACAACCGGGCCGAAACACCAAAGTTGTATTGAACACTTGAAGCAAGACAACGACTCTTATTCTGTCTGGCAACTTTATTCTCCCCGGTGCTTTAGTTTTTTATGTATTGTTTGAATAAGCAACTGGCCTCATGCAAGTTGCAAGATACTCTCTTTCTGCACTACTAGATAACAACCAATGAACATGGAACACATTATCACGTAGGTCACAACGCGTTATCGCGCCTTAAAGTGACAAGACACCATTTACTGGTCTGTGTCTTAAATGGCAAAGTCATATCCATATGAAATTGGCCAAATTATGATGATTTATGAAAATTATTAGTTGGGATTGGGAATTTGTACTTATATTTTTTCTCTCTCTTACAGTAAGATACAGACGTGTACTCAGTATAGTAGTATATACTGTACATTTACAAATATAAACTGCTCGATTAATAATTGAAATAATCAGCAGATTCATCGCTTTTCAAAACAATCAATCGTGACAGCCCTTGTAGAATTACGAACAGTAAATGTGTCTGCGTGTATAACATACCATGTCCATGATGAGGAGAGCCTCTGCATACACAGTAACCTGGAATGGCTCCTGGAGAAAACAGCAAAGGACCGTTACTTATGATAAATGATGACAAGCGATGAACACTAGAGGTAATTCCACACCGATTATTACTCTACTCCATTACAGACAAAACAAACTGGCTCAGCAAAGGCATTTTACACGGAGCTGCCATTAAAAACAACACGTCTTCTTAATAACTTCACATTTAAGTAAAGTTGAAGGGTCCCAGAAAATTGTGAGTCACGTGTGTGGTAAACTGACTGATTGTGCACTTTTTCCACCTTACACCTGCCAGCTGGAGATGAATCCTCAGACTAAATGGGCGGCAAAATTCCAATGCTGCTAAATGGACGACTGCATTACTGGTGGATCTGTGATGGGTTAGACGGTGACTCACCTGTACATCTTCTCCAAAAGATTTGCAAGGAATCAACTGGAAAGGATCAAAAGATCTAAGAGGAGGAGAACGTGACACCTTTAGCGAAGAGTTTTCAAAGTGCACAAACACATAAATTGTTGGCAGAATATCTAAGCGCAATCTTACGTTGATAAGAATTAACAAATTAATCTACCCTCAGCACAAACTTTGGGGAATTTAACAAATATTCCTTTAGTCCATCACACTCACCCTCTGAATCTGGAGCTCTTAAAGGGTTTCGGCTGCTTCTTCATCTCCTCTCTCCTCAGAGCTAACTCCTCCGCACTCAGATGCTAATGCGTACACCCCCGACACACAAACACTACATGAGTCACTGTGCAATCAGTTCTACACAAATGCAGTGTAGATTTAAGTGTATCTGTGTTCAAACCTCATATGTTTGTCCCTCCAAGTCCTTCGCGTCGCACCAGTTTCCCCAGATGTCCCGCACACGCCGCTTCCTGGTGCGCTACAAAGTACAACCAATCAGCAGTTAGACTGAGATCCAGCAGGCTCATGAATCACATATTTGTGGTCAGATCTAAGGGTTTTGGGGGTTAGTCTGTGTCTACCATGCTCTGCAGTCTTTGGGCTAGCTGATAGGCCTCAAGGACATCTTTGCCCTCTTTATGCTTGGAGCGGTCCAACACCTTTGGACGATTATACACTGCTTGTTCTGCAAAAAGACAGATGGACCTCAAACAAACAACAAGCAAGACATACATAAAATTATACAAACAAGTGCGGTCTAGACTCAGCAGCGTTACCGCAGTTGAAGTTGATGGCTCCTATGAGCTCCAGGTAGGTGTGGATTCTCCCAATGCAGTTTACGTCTCCACAGTTTTTCAGGCCAGGGCGAACTGACGTCTTGTTCAGGTACTTTGGTTTGCTCTTCAACCTGAAAATCAAACAGAGTATGTGTCATTTTGTCATGTTTGCCCATCTGCAGGGTTTCAGTGTAAGTAATGTATGTTACCACTGATCCAGGATGTAGTTTCTGATCTTCAGATATCTTTCAGGGGTCTTGGAAGGCCTTCCCTCAAAGAACTCTGGGATGGCTTGTTTCTCATCCTCTGTGATGGCTTCCATGTCCATCTGTATTTCCTGTTCAGGAGCCTTGAGCTCCTCTTCTTCCCCATCTTCCTCCCCTTCCTCCTCTTCGTCCTGGTCCTCTTCTGATCTAGGATTTAGCCTCTGCTCAGATGTATCAACAGGATCTGGAAAAGATAATTCTATTAAGGACCACAGGGTAACTTCACAAGGGCCATTATCATGAGTTACATATGAAGACTTCAATGAGCAGGCAGGTGTGTGTTACCTGCTGTGTCACTGCAGGCCTCTTCCAGGTGACATCTTTGCCCCATGTTCTCAGCCTGGGAGCTCTGGCCCTGATGTATGCGGTCCTCTCGAGTCCTTTGTTTTGAGTCTGTCCCTGTGAATGTCTCAGGGATTTCTGGAAGAAGTGAGACCGTCTTGATGATTTTCGCCTCTGGTCCTGTCTCACCACGCTCCTCTGAGCGAGTAGGCGTTGATGAGGGCTGAGGACTTTGTGGAGATAGAGAGCTGTGGCTAGGCTGGTCCTTTGTATTCTTCTCAAGGTTGATCTCTGCCCAAATCAGGTCAGCCTCTTCCTCCATGGGCTCCAAATGTGTGTGTTTGGTACTCTCAGTCTCCACCTCTGTGCCTGTCAGCTGTCCTGGGCTACAGACCTCAGTTTTCAACGCGCCCTGCTGTTTATCGCCTACATCTCCATCATCACTCAGGTCATCAGTGATGTCTACTTCCTCATCCTCGTCATCAGAGAGCTTCTCTATGCGGACAGCGTTAGCCAGGGAGGGAGCCTGACTTGAAGTGGATTGTGGAGGTTGTACTTGCAGCACCTGGCCAACAGAGGGGGCTGCAGTTCTGGGTTCTGATTTCGCCTGCAACAATGGACACTTCATGAGAGACTGTGTATTGCCAAAGTTGCACTGAGGAATTCATTGTTGTTTTCTGGAGAATTTGAATAATTATGCACTACAACAAAGACAAGCTGTTAGATCTATGTGCCACTACGCAAGCAGTATTACGCAAGTACAAAGTAAAAACAAACCTCACCTTGTGTTTGAAATACTGCCTGGCATAGCTTTTGACTTGAAGAACTGTACGGCTGCCCACCATCTTGGCTATCTTCGTCCACCTCCGACCAAACTGAGCCTGAGGAAGAACAGCCATTAATGCCCTCATAGTTTAGACAATGCACTGACATAGCACCTTATATGCAACTGGAGTTAGAGTTGCTATGTGTCTGTATACAGAATCTATAACAGTTAATGTATGGCTGGTGGACAAAGAGGGAAGCTTACCAGCCCTTCCTCAAACAGCTCTTTCTCCTGTTTAGACCAACGAGAAGAGGAGCCCGGGGCTGAGGTCGAGGCCTTGGCAGGAGACCTGAATAACCAACAGACAGGAGTGTAAAATGAATGCCAAAAACATGAGGAATAAGGGAAAAGTGCTCAACTGAATGCTGAAAGATAAACTGACTTACTTCTTGACCTTTGGCTTGTTGTGAGCATCGCCGTGCCAAAAATTTTCAGGAATCTCTTTACCTGTCAGATAATATCTACATTTATGGTTTAGGAACAAAAACAACTTAGATATTGAAAAAAGGAACCAAACTACACTACACTACTACAAGGACATATTTATCATCAATAAGCATATGCAAATACAAGAACAACAGCTTTAAGCATAAACTTGCTACAAAACAGAGATAACCTGAAACGGAGTGCAAGTATCTGTATTTCTAATCTAATTTTAATATTTATTTTTATATTGTTATTATATCCACCTATGATGGAGGGGAAACACTAAAAATAAAACATTTACTGTGATTGGAGACACCCTTCATACATGACCTGCTTTGTTTGGTCACATAGGTGACAATGCTGTCTAACTTCATCACTTCAGTAAATCATATATTTCACTTCCACATTATGAACCATTACTAGTATTTATTTGATATAATATTTCATAAACATTCTGGAGGCAAAAAAACAGCATTATGGTGATTCAATGAACACTTACACACACTTACACTTCTTTAGCACCCTACTTACTGACTGTAAGTAAATTGGTAAGTTTGTACAATGTCACAAACAAGGACGAATGCATTTGTAATTTATTAATTTACAATGTCAGAAAAGCAGCAAATACCAATACCATACATTGTGAAAGTGGTAACCAGTAAATATTTGGTACTGACTAATATTTTACTTGATATATAACTTGAAGAAATGTTTGCACCATTTCTCATTTAATACTTTTGCTACTTTATTCTCTCTATATATCAAGTCTTCAGTGTCTGTTTGGGAGCTTTAGTGTGGGTAAATCACTAGTATCTCTACAGGCTTCCACTGAAAGCTGTTAGGTAGTTTACTTGAAGATGAATTACAGATGGGGTCTATTTACAAACTATTCACATTAATTCTACACTGATTTAACATTTTAATTCTTCCTTAAGCTTTCAGCAAAAGTCTAGAGTATAACTGATTTATTAGAATGAGAGTCTGGAGTTGGGATCAGAATCTTTGTCAAAAAACTGGGGCTGTCATTGGTCATCAGGGGCACCACCACAAACATAGTTTGCAGTATGATACGTCAGAGTGTGTTGCCATGCTATGTTACACGGTGTGTGTGTGATTTGACGTCAGTGAAAGGATACTGTTCCTCCAGCAGCATTTTCTCTATCACCTCTCTGTTCTCTGCACTGATAGAGCTGTCCAACTCCCAGGGCTGCAGAGAGACAGAGACAGAGAGAGATTTGAGTTTTTTACATTGACTATCTACTTTTTGTGAATATTTCTACAATGCTTGGCCAACTGTGAACAAAGTCATTCAGGACCACCTCTTAATGTAAACAAGACATTTTCATAGTTCTAAAAACGCCATGCTCATTCATTTTAAAATAAAACTCAAGTTTGACAGGGCTTTGACTAAACATGTAAAAACAACAACACGTCAGAACATCCGGAGGTTTTCAACTTTGTGTTTTCTAGTAACATGAATAGCATAGTGGCCAGGCTAAGTAGGACGTTAATCAAACACAAACGTTTTCTTTCAGTGTTTCCCCACAACTAAACCCAAGAATAAGACATCTTTCAGCAAAAAACTCGTTAAAAGTCACAATTGTTTTAAAACATCAAATAAATTAATCAACCGAGTGCAACAAAGGAAAGAGTCAAATGTGGTTTATCTCGATGAGCAGAGAGGACACTTATTCTGTGGCTGACAGCTCTGAGGACAAAGCTTTACGTCTCATCATGTCGTACCAGTATCCCGCTGCTGGTCTTCCACGCAGACTGCACGAACTGGTCCTGTAGTAAAACGCCTCCATCAAGCTCGCTGGAGTAAACAAACAACAAACAAACAAACAAACAGCGAGAAGACGGGTGAATGCGCGAGGAGACAGACGCATCCCTCTGACAGACACAACAGCTAACTGTTAGCCTCGCAGAGACACGCAGGTCACCTTACAGCGCCGCGGACTCATCAAGTAACAACAAGTGACGGTATAAATATAATTTTAGCAGAAGTAGTAAACACGCTCACCTAACACTGCTATCAAATGCATCTCCCTCGATATCAACATCCACTTCGTCCTCCATGTTGTTCGCTAAACGTCAACAACGGAAGAAGGATGGTGGCGAAAATAGTATGATTATGCTCACAGCGACACCTGGTGGTTGAGCGAGCCCACTTTTTTTTGTCCTTTGATCTTTTTCAAAACGAGAACTTTATTACACATATTTACAACGTTTACGTGCAATATGGCAAATAGATCAATACAAAGGAACAGGTATACATATACAAAATAAAATAAAGTAGAAGGCAAGAGTTTCTCTTATAAGTATAGTTCTTCAACTATACGCAACATTAATGTCTTTTTTTTATCCCAGAGAAAGTTTGCAATACACAAGGATCAAAAGATATCTATTACATTCTGAGAGACAGTATTTAAGAACAGCTTTTCTATTTCTCATTACATTCCCAATATACCAACATATAGGCCTCCTGTTACAGTGTGTATGCTGTATTTTTCAAAAACTCAAATACAAAAGACACCGTGAACATAACACACGCTATATATATATATCCCAGTATAAGATATGAATAAGCACGATAATGTTAATAAAATTTTAAAAAACACAGACACACAAGTTAACCCCACCCTCAATCATTTTTTTGTGTGCCATTTGATCAATACAAGCTACACAAGCCACCTCAGCTTTCCTTTGCCTCCAGATAAGATATCACAGGACACCAAATTTCATGAAGATATATCTAATTCTCTCCAGAAGTAACATATCAGCCCATTTTTTAGCCAGGGGTCTCCCCTTATTTCAACAAAATAAATCTAATCTTTGAATTAAGGAGGCAGTGGGAGGGCTGTTGTCTCTTTGCACCCTGTAAAGTTACACAGAGACGTACAGAGATATTAACGATGGATCTGGTTTCCGTGTACAGAACATTGTTGCTCTATATTCTTGTAATCCAGGAAACAGGATATAGCAACTCTGGCTTCTTTAAAAATACATTTTTCACACCTCAGAGAAAATTCTATGTAACTTTGAGTAGTTCAGTCTGTGTAAAAGCTTAAATTGTATTTTACTGTGTCTAGCATTAACGGGACAAGAGTTAATATGATCCATAGTTCTTTTTTGACATTCTTCTTTTGAGCCGTTTGTATTTATCTGACATCATATAACTAGGAAATTATGTGTTCAAGTGCACTTCTACAGACCCATCTATGTTAACTGGCTTTGCATTCTCAAAATTTGGGAAGTGTAATATTACACAATTTCTTATCTGTAGATATCTGAGGAACTGCTTTTTGGCAGTTATATTACTCC
>OMOW01101336.1:0-10499 GCA_900312555.1 Lamprogrammus exutus
CCACTACTATAATTTGGTAAAGCAAATAAAAAATAAAATAAAAATTTAAATGAAATTAAAAGCACCCTATGCAAATGCCAGCCCCCTGAACAATGTTTCTGCTTGGAGGCGATTGGAGGAATGGTGCTCGTTGTATTGGCGTACATACACACACACACATGCGTGCTCCAATTATACTAGTATAAGATGAGATAAGATAACAGCCCCGTTATAAAAGGCCAAAACCACAAAGCTGGTGCACATTCCATCACCGCTGTGCCATTTTACTGAGTATTGTCCTAAGTGGGTCATGTTCATAGCTGGAAGCTTTAACTGCTTCTCAGTGCCCTGTTGACTGTTGAAGAAATGAGGCATCCTCAGTGTGAAATGGTGTGTCACTGATGAGGGTACACGGGCGATCCTGTGCACTCGGTGAAAAGTCCATGTTGTCAAATAAAATAACCCGGTCGGCAGCTTTTGCTCTGGGACACGATGTTTTTGTCTCATTATACGCATTAGACTCAATTGTCTTGAGACACCTCATATGTACCGTGATTTGGATAACAGCCTCTGCCAAATGAGTAAATGTAGGTGTAATGTAAATCTTATATCATTCCAAAATAAAAGGAATTCTTGTGGCATGCGTCAAACTGTCTATTGGTCACAAGCAGATAAATTGTTCAGAATAGTTGGATACTGCACCTCATTGGGATGCTAAGCACTTTTTTATGAGTGCTCTCATTTCTGTTTATGATCGTGGTGCATCAGTCTGTGCACCAGTGATCCCCAGTCACTGGTTAATCACCCTGTTACACTGCATCACAGACAGACTGTGGAGTCTTTCTGTGTTCTATAAAGATACTGTTCATGTGTGAAGACAAAAGCAAATCGGAATCTAAATGAAAATACCGACTTAAAGTAAACAGATACGCAAGTACCGCAGTAACACAAGGGTTCGAATCTCAGCCTTCATCCTCTCTGTGTGGAGTTTGCGTGACATGCAGCTCAGATGAATTGAACACTCACCATACCATAGATCTGAATGGGTTTGTCTCTATATGTGTTACCCCTGTGATGGATCAGCAATCAATCTAATGTATGTCCATGCCTTAAGCCCAGTGCATGCTGGGAAAGGTTCCAGCAACCCCCCTCAACCCATCTATAGGGGGCAGGGGGGTTCTATCTCTACTTGTATTGATCTACAATGTAAGTGGGTATAGAACATGGATGTATCTAAAATTCTCACTTTGTGGATGTTGCGGTCATATAGATACAGAATATGTGTGATGAGGCTGCCTCCATATAGCAGCCGTCACACCGCCTTCTGTGTACCAACCTTGAAAATATATATCACCGCTAGATTCCTTTCCACTGTACAATTCACACCCCATCTGCATGGGTTTGGAGCATTTCTTTAAAAGTGCACTGACAACTGTGCACTCACAGATGATAGAGGGAGAATTCTTTGAAGCCAATCAATACTGCGTGTGGGTACTAGGTGACTGGAGCTTTCAGGACAGGCTGCACCATTCTCAGTGGCATCAGTTTAGTCAAAAAAAACTGATGCGATGATTATAATCTTCTTGACCACTGATGACACCTCTGTCTCACTCAAACATATACACACACACACACACACTCACTCAGGGAGAAAGTGTGACAGACAGACAGAAAGAGAAAGAAGAGTGTTTCGTCCAAGGTGTCTTTTTGCATGACTGGCCTTTGGCAAAGTAAAGAAAGGAAGACATCCGAAATGCCAAACGTAAAGTCTCTAATGTTCTTGGGAAACAAACAGAGAAGAATGAAAAAGCCAAGACAAACATTCAACGTGCCTCTGGAGACGGGGAAAAGCAAAGCAGCCCTGCCTGGCAACAGCACTGGTTTTGGCTGGCTTTTTATCAGGGCTTGGCCTTTTGACAATGGATGCGATTGAAGCAATCTTCACAGCCTGAATTTCTATTTGTCTCAAAGGTCATCCATTCGGACTTTGAGGCAGAGGGGAAAGAGGGATATGGGTAGAATGTTCATCATGGGATAAACAGGCCTTGATGAATGATGCAGACGCTGTGCATACTGTAGCTGTGTGTGTAAGTTTGTGTGAACATATGGCTTGATGCTTTTATACATCAGTATATATAAACGTATGTGAGTGTGAATACTTGTCTGAGCATGTACTGTATACTTGCAAACACTACTGCCTGTGTGTGTGTTGTGTGTTTGCGTGCACACATGAGGCTTTTGTGCATGTGTGTGACTTCTTACTGACTTTCAGCCGCAGCATACAGTCTGCCTGCAACTGTCTAAATGTGCTATGATTTCTGCACGAAGTCAAAACTCTTATTCCTGTCTCCCGCTCCATCTTTTCTCCGTGATGACCCCCATCAGTTTTTATCATCATCCTTTTCCTCTCCTTTATTATCTGCCTTCCATCTCCCCCATCTCTCTTCCACTGTACACTCATTATCCCCCCTCTTATCTCCCCCTGGCTTCAACAGCAGATAAGCCTGTTAGATAGCACCCGCACTCCAGTAGCCAATTCTCCTGCATGAATATTTCATTTACATTTTTAATTCATCATCTTATGTGTGACAGTGTAGCAGTAAATAGTGTTGATGCAAAGTGAGTATGGGAATTGAGTTGTCAAATAAAGAATGATTAATATGAAATCAAATTCGATATAAAATCAAATTTGATGATGATTGATTGATTGCTGATAAATAGCTTCTGTTTGTTGTTCGTTTGTACATCATCCATCATCCATTTTCTGTTAATACCCTCAACAAATGCCCTGTGCATTGAAAGCAGGCGGTGTACTATTTCATAAACGTTTTCAATTCATAATTTGAATTTCTAATGAAGTTCTTGGGGGGTCACTGCTTTAATTACATCAATGTTTGTAAAGGATTAGGTTTCTTTGATTCTACAATGCTCCAAGGGTAAGATGCAACACAGAAATTGGTCCAAATATAGCAGTTAGGAGAGATGAGGGGGAGAATTTTTGTCCACATTGTGACTTTAATACCAAATAATTTTTAAAATTACAATGACGATGAGTGTAATTGCTTCCTTTAGGAAAACTCCCCCTCTGTCCTGTGGTTATACAGCAAGAAAAAAAATGAATACAATGTATATAATCAATCATAACTTTGACATTTATTTGAAATCGTCAAAAAAAAGAAGAAGCTATCTAATGCCAATACAGGCTTTCAATGCTTCAGGGAAGTGGTGAGTGTACATCTTGAATTTAACAGAGTGATGAATGTTGGGCTATTGTCTTTGCTGGGGGACAAAATAATGATGAGACGCATCAATCTCTATTACAAACCTACTACCCAGCCCAGAACATCCAAGGGCAACAGTATTATTGCAGTCAGAGAGAACATTTATCTCCACACACCTGCCTATAGATTTTGAAACAGTTTCTTCTTTCATCTTTCTTTGCAATACGCTTTGGGAATGACTAATTCAATTCTATACTGCCAACTTTATGCCCGAATAATAAAGGTTTTATTTGTAGTGAGCATTAGAATGACTCAATTTAATAGAGAACATGGGATAATCCTTATTTCAATCTCTTTCTCCATAACTTACTGGAATGCTATTGGCGAACTCATCTGTCTATCAAGCCAGTGCTCCTCTTCGATTGGCTAAGAATGATACGTTACCGCCCCCTCGTATCTGTCCATATCTGATAGGCTGCTAGCTTTCTAGCGCTCCGCCCACTGTATCCTTTCCCTTTCCACCGGCTTTCAGTCGTGTAGCGGATTGAGTATTGCGGCTAGTAATGTGGCGCCGGATTGTGCGCTTGGGGATGTGACGGCAATCCTCGGCTGTAGTTATATCAAATTTAAGATATATACCCGTGGGATACAGAAGATAGGATACTGACGAAAACCCGTGCGCTGACCTAAAGGAGGTTCACGACTGTACGGAGCGGAGGGAGAGACCGGAGCGTGGCAGGAGGGACGCTCGAGCAAACCCAACCGAGACCGCACGCAGAAATGGCGGAGCACCACGCAACCAGCGACGGCAAGCACAAAGCGTCCGCCAATGCCGGCGGCTCGGTGCACGGAAACAGCCGACCCAGCGCCGCGGGTGGAGGAGGGGGCAAAGTAGGCCTGTCAGGCGGACTAACACAGCCGGCAGGGTGGCAGTCTTTACTCTCCTTTAGCATTCTTTTCCTGGCCTGCCTGGCGGGATTCAGCTCCAGACTTTTCGCGGTGATCCGGTTCGAGAGCATCATCCACGAGTTCGATCCATGGTAAGCTAACCAATATTTCTCAGTTCGGGTTTGTTCACCGGTTATAGTCGGAGGTAGTAGGGAGACAGTGGTTCTCAGTAAGTCCTCATAGTGGTCCGGGTCGTCATGTTAATTTCACTTTGGCATTATTGTCCTCCTAGCGAGTTAGCACAATAACTAACAACAACAGTTATTTATTAACGTTATTATGACCCTGTCGGGATAATTTGTAAACAGCAGGGTTTTCTCCGATGTCCTTAGGACAAAGTCTTAAGAGGTCAATATCCTGCCTGAGCCACCGTGTCACGGGACGTGTGGGTCCTCGTGTGACAAGCTGCTAGTCTGGTTCGGCCACTTGCTTTGCAGTCAGTCAAGTGCCATGCTGCCTTATCGCTAATAAATACGGCAGCATACAATGGCACATAGTTTCTGGAGGTGCAGCTACAACTTTCCTCACCGTGGAGGAAAATTACAAAGGGGAAAAGGAGAGCGCGTTTCCTTAACATTTCGCGAGTTTTCATTCAAATGAAAAGTAAACGAAGAGTGTGAGGAGTTAAAATATTGTTTGTATGTAGGTTTTCTGTATGAATAATTCTTCAGAGGATGCGATTTTGGAACGGATTTGCTGTGAGATTTTAACTTCCTAATTGTGATGCCGAGAAACATCAGCCGGAACCCGGAAGCTAACTGATCCGGCCTGGAGTCTGTCACCGCCATGCAGGATTATTCCGCTTTGTAGCAGTGTCACATGTGATGCACCGTCACTCTCTCACTCCTCTTGTTCTCGGTGTCACTCACCCAGCCAGCAAGGCAGATGCATTCATTTATTAATTTTCAAGGACAGGCGCTCCATCTTTTTTTGGGTGACACTTAACTCTGCAATTATGTTGATAACTTCATTATATTTAACAGTTATGGGTTAGGGCTCGGGGGTATTAGAAATTCAAAGGTTTCACGTGTTTCATAAGAGTCTGATCCTGCTTTGAGGGGGGGATTTGCACTTGGAGTGACCCCCCTGGCACTATTATTGAGTAGTCACAGTGCTCTGTAGAAGCTGTATGTTTTTTTACTGCCTTCATATATCTGATTAAGTTCCTGGCTCGTCAAACAGTTGTTAGATTACCTATGGTATTTTTACTGCGTTGCCCTTTGCATAGTGACAGTGGGAGATGCTGCACTTCAGTAGGGCTATAAAGAAGCATCACCGTAGGAGCTGAAACCACACAGCTCCTCAGCACCATGGCACAACAGGAGAGCAAATGCAGTCTATGAAGTTTAAAAAGGAAAAGCTTCCACAGCTGTAGTGTATCTATCTTTCTTTAAAAAATTCCTTGATTTCCAAAAACAAAGCCTGGCTTAAAATGGATCTTGGGGCGCAAGGTTAAATGTGCAAAATGGTGATGTTACCGTTCTAAATTTCTTTTCTATCATCATTTTGAGAAGCTTTAGCCTGTAGATAATTATATAAAGAAAACGCATTTATCAAGATTTTACATGTTCCATAAATCATATCTTGCACTATCAAGACCGACCTGACCCTTCAGCTTTTTTTTTTAACCTATGTGATGTCCCAAGAATCGTTGCCATACATTTTTGACGACAGTTGACACTCCCATTAAGTGTGTGTGCTTGTCATGAGAACAGAGTTACTACCACGAGCCCATAAAATTGACTCTGTTGAGCACTGTTTTTGCAAATTAACAAAAAATGTAATATAATCATCTCTCAATTTGCAGTCCCTACTATTCTTAGAAATCCGTTCAGTCAGTGTATCTCTCTCACAAAGGAGGTTTTCACGTTGATGTTACATCGAATCCTAATGGGGAAAAAATGCTTTTGAGGTGAGGAAAGAAAACTTGTATTTTCGATGTGAGCACACAGTGCTGATTTGAAGTGGCAGTTGCTCCCAGACACAAATGATTAGTGCTGTTGTCATCTGAATGCTTGGATGCCTTTATTGATTTTGCTCTTCACATTATGGCAGCTAACCGTTACGTTAAAGAAGCTGGCAATTTGACGAATCAAGACTGTCTCACGAGCACCAAATGTCAAGCTATTCTCATTCTGTAGACGAGTGACTGACTTGAGTTTTCTGTTGTCTGGCTTTGCTGCTTTACTCTGCTACTATTTGTCGATTATTCTAAAACCAGGCTGCAGCTGTTTATTCATCTGGGCTGTTTTGTGTCTCCTCCATTGATGAAAGTCATTACTTTGTAAACTTGTCTCCTGACTTGAAATGTATTCAGTGCTCAGTGCTCTACTCTGTGCTCAACCTTCGGCAGTCAATGAGTCTGTTGTGGTATCTGCAAAGGATATTGTTTTAACTGCCTTCTGGGTTGTACTTAGTGCAGGTGAAACGCTTCTTCTACTCTGCAGGTACAACTATAAATCCCTCTCTCTAAAGTATTTGCCAAGGTGTGAGTAGAGCTACTTAAAAGAGAGATTCATGCCATCTCTCTGACTGACATAAATTTCTGTCCTAATTATTGAGTTTGCTGCAAGAAAATGGATGAAGTTGTATGGTGAGGCACAGAGGTATTTTGAATATTATAATTATAATGATTTTGTTATCTTCGGGTGCAGGCTTAAATGGTGAATTCAGAAAAATGTTGTGCTTTTTTCTCTGTCTCTACCTATCTGCAAACCCCACTAAAGACTGACAACACCCACAATAATTATTGCAAAAATGTCATCACGCTCATGATGAATATGCTTTTCCTCCTCATCTCGGCAGACAACCACAATTTTTGTCACCTCCCTCAACTGTTTGGCGAAACGCCGGTGCCCCAGATTATTTTTTTTCTCTGGCCTATTTCATTGACTGCAATTGCTGCATACTGTGCAATTAGCAGTCCAGTTGGTGAGGAGACCTGAAACTGGAACGCAAAATCTAATGTCTTATTAATAATGCAACAAAAACTACCAGTGTCATTCACCTGCCTTTAGTTTTTAGTCCCGAAAAGAATTAAGATCTAGCACTTGAAACATCAGCATTTTGCAGAGATGATGATTTATGTGATCCACTCCCACAAACGGCACTCGCACATACAGTTTAGCACCTCAGAAAGCATGTTCTGCAGTTTCTGACCCCTTTAATACAGGCTTAGCTCCCGAAAGTTGCTAAGGGCCGTGAGAGTGAAATCCCTCGCAAAAGTGATGTTACCGCCTCAGCTCGTTTCAAAAGCCGGCGAAATGAACGGGGACAGCAAATTTAATTTAATTTCTTTCTCCATCTCTATCTATATCTCTCTTTTTCTGTCCTGCTCTCTATCTCTCTCTCTTTCACACAAATAACATGACATTTATCTTACACCACCCGATAGCAGCTGTTGGCACGATGATTCATTAGTGCACCAGTGTTGGAAAAGTTGTCATTGATCTTTCTACCAGACTCTTGGCTGAAGCAGTGATTTCCTGCTAAAACTCCTGACTGTCCAACGGCTTATGAAATATTCAGTGTAGAGACGGTGTCCAGTTACGTGCAGTAGAGAAAGTTGTCGTGAGGACGCTATCCTCAGTTGTTATGGCATGAATTCCTAGACTTCACATTTCATGTTTGTATAAAGATCAGTGTTGCCATGGCAAATTCCTTTTGATGGTTGTAATTGCAGAATGACTCTAAACAGCAGGGCTTTAAGGCTATTACAGCACTTTTAGTAGGATCCTTTAGAATATTACCTGTGCATTGACACTCTGTACTGAGACACTCTGTGTGTGTGTGTGTGTGTGTCTGTGTCTGTCTGTCTGTCGCTTTTGGACGGTGCCTTCAGTCATGGCACTGTTTGCTAACCCACTGAAGATAAGATATCATTTCCCAGCCGGGCCTCCCTGTGGACTAGCGTTGGGCATAGCAGGGGAATCCGTTCATCCGAGGTGTGTGTGTGTGTGTGCGTGCGTGAGTGAGAGTGAGAAAGACAGACAGAGAGAGATCTGTTTCAGGGTTCCTACGGCATGCCTAAGAGTTGGATCTAGTTCTGGCGGGAAGGAGCATTGCGCTGAGAGAAGCCTCTGGCTAGCAAGATGAAATATTTTGCCAGCATACAAACACCTTTGCGTTGTTTGTTCAGTTTTACATGTTCCAATGGGGCCAAAAGCCTTACAATGTTACTCAGTGTAGAGCTCGGTTTTTAAATTAAAAACATAAAAAAGGAATGTATCTTGTTTTTATTTTAAACATTAAAAACAACAAAATTGGATTAAAAACAATAAAGCAAAAATTGTGGTTGTAAATCAGATTACTTTACAGCATAAGCACCATCTAGCTTAAATGTAGACTGATGCATAATCAACAACTCATTTGCATCTTCATTGCATTTTTGTTAACACTTAATGTAGGCAAATTCTCAGATGTCTTATCTGTGAGACATTTTGTTTACTGAAAATTATGGTGAACAGAATTATGTTCCAGCAGGAAGTATTTGGATCTGAGTGGAAATTTGCTACAAAAAATATCTTGTTGTTAAAATCTGGTTTTGAAAAAAGCCTTACTTATATTTTAACAAATGCATGCATAAGCACTACTGTGTAATCTGTATTTTTACTAATAATAAAGGCTTACATATTAAAGGTTAGTCAGGCAGAGTAGTGTTGTGAATATGTGTAACTTAACCTTGTGCCTGAACCTCTATCTATCATGTTTGTGTAGCCTTTTAACAGATCTTTGACTCATCTATAAAAAAAGAATACACGTTTGTGCATTCAATCTGAAAGCTTTGTCAGGATTGCCACCTAACAAGAGGTGCTTGTCAGCAGCCCAGAGGCCAGACAAGTCACAGATTTTGTGATGGAGGATAATGACTTTGAGGGGTAGCCCAATTTGTTAGTGTGATAAATTGCCTCTGCTGCCTATTCAGAGCATTATTTGTGTTTGTGTGCTCACCCGCAAGTAAGCGTCACTGAGTGTTTGCAGCCCACGAAGCGTTTGCTTAATTTAACATTTACTCAGATGGGAATGGGAGAGGTAAATCATAGCCCAGTACTTGCATAATCTGAAGTAAAATGTAGCCTTGGCTATTGTGCATTACAAATGACTATTAGCTGGGCCCCTGCCCCACCTCTCTGAACCGCACTCTTCTTGCTAGTTTTGGCAGGCAATCTCTATTAAGATTTAATGAACATTGTCCTCTGACAGCTTTGAACACCGTTCCAGCTCTTCGCTCTTCATTGAAGCCTGGAGAGTGCGATGTTGTAGTCTCATCACTTTACGCATGGCAGCAGTGCAGGCCAAGCAAAAAGATTTTTTCCTTAATGTATTGTTTACATTTCCACATTTAAATTGCCATGGTTCCTTTGCATTCACTACTTCATTCACAGGTAGGTTGGAGGCGATTGGAGGAATGGTGCTCTCATTCGTGATGTCGTTACCAACTGTGACATCATTCATGATGTCATTATGGGCGGCGCTAGGGTGGTTTCATTCACGATGTCATTAACAACTCATGATGTCATTAACAACTGTGACATGAAAGGGTAGTTCCATTCATGTCTCCCACTAATATAATACTGCAATTTGGTATTGGAGGCGATTGGAGGAATGGTGCTCGTTGTGTTGACGGACACACACACACATACACAAGCACGCGCTCTCCAATTATAGTAGTAATAATAGTATATAAGATAAGAAGTGCATGAAAAATCATTATTTGACCCTATTCAACAATGACATAAATAGAAATGCTGATATGTTGACTTGTTACTGAAAAGTAGTAGTACTTTGGTTGTGTGGTTATAGTTTTGAAACTGACAATACAATCAGAAGTAGAATAATTTTATTTTGACAAAATACAGTAGTTGTGCCATTTTTTTCCCACACTGGGAAGTTTAGTATTGCTTTATACTGCGTGATCATTAAGCATAAATAGCCATCTGTCATCATCCAATATTTAGGACTAGGAATGAATGTGAGGAGTGATGTCACTTTGTCACAGCACTTCTCCAATCTGGAGAGGTGTTTAACTGCATTTGGCATCTTCAGCTTGTAAGCTTTATTTAGCATGCGAGTGTAATACATGTTGGACTAACTGTTTGTCCCGTATATAACTATGCTTATTAGAATTGGCCCAGGCATGAAATACTGAAAATGCTATGGGAAAACACTGAATAAACCCCATGCAAACACATGCAAACACATGTTCATACAGTTTGTGTGTGTGTGTGTGTCTGGCAGAGTGGCGATGCGTGGCTGCTGCTGCATTTGTCAAGCTGTTTGGTAGGTCTTCTCATGGGTGCTTTGATGTGATTATTGTTCTGTGACACCCCAGCCTGCCGAACCCATCCGCCG
>OMOW01101337.1:0-13831 GCA_900312555.1 Lamprogrammus exutus
CTTCCGATCTGAGGTCGGCTTGGTGGATAGATAGGGCTGGGTGTCATCAGCGTAGCAGTGAAATTGAATACCGAATTTCCTTAAAATATGGCCAAGAGGTAAAAGGTAAATAATAAATAAAAGGGGACCAAAAACAGAGCCCTGGGGAACACCAGTAGTTACAGGGAAGGACTGCGATCTCACATTTTTGAATTGGACAAACTGAGTGCGGCCAGAGAAGTAGGATCTGAACCAGGCAAGAGAAGTGCCAATGATTTCAATAGAGGTTTTCATTGGCTTTCATCTGATACACTGCTTACAATGTTTCTGTAATGTTACCCCAGTGTGCTAATTAATTAAAGAGACTAATTGATGTAATGACTAATTAATGAAAGGTTTTATGAGCTTTGATTATAGTGGCACATGTTGCACTGTGTAGTTGCCATGCTTTTTGGCCCATTGTTCTTAAACATTGTCTTTTAAAGGGACTTCAGACAGATCAACTGGCATTTTGTAACATACAGCACATATGTGGTTCATTCAGTGAGAGTCACGTGATCATCTGTGTTTTTTCAGATGTACACATCAAAGACAGCACATTAGCAACGCAGCACACATTGAATGCCAACTTCCTCAGTCCTCATCCTAACTTCTTTCTGCCTTTTCTTATGTAACCTTAGCCTGGTCTGCTGTCTTTTAGCTTAGGTGAAATTGCTGATTTACTTGTATATTAAGTTGTTCAATAAAAATGATAGATATGGAGCAGTCAGTCGAAGTCTGATAGGATGTTTCTGAGCCTGTTTGACCTTACACAAATCAATAAAATTCAGTGCAAACACTGAGCACTTCCCACCCTTCAAAAAACCCACACCCAAACACACTCCTTCCTTTCTTTAATTTGGTTTCTTTAGATTCAGACTTCGATACCCTCCCCTTGAATGTGGGAGAAAGACAGCGGGCTGAATCAAACAGCGTAGCAGAGGAAGGGGCTGCTCCCTTTCTGGTCCTCATACATCACTTCCTGCACTGCAAGACAGATGTGGGGAGATGAGACAGCAGTGCTACATAAGTGTTGCATCAGCCCAACACTCTGAAGCTCAGGCTGCCATCTGTGAAGCACTGGCCTGAACATACAGATCTCATGAGGCCTGAAAAAATATTTGGACGTTTTTATAATAACCAGCTGGATGTTTCAGATGGCCAAAAAGTGTAGGAGTGATTAATCAGCACAAACAGCCAATAACACTGCAGTTGTGTGCTATTAATGGACATGAAGGTAAGTATATATGTTCAGCACCAGACAAGATCGACTTAAGAATTTGTTTTAGATGTCATTCAGAGATAATGTACTGACAATGATTGGTGAGCAAAGCACTAAAATGAGGCCCAAAGTGAAAATATAGCGCAACCCATTCATGTATTGGCATTTCTGTGCAGAATGATAATTAGAAATCACATAAAATAACAGGTGTTTTAAGTTTGCAGAAGATAAACTTTTTACCACCTTCACTTTAGGGGTTCTGTAGGAAGTACCCCAACCCAACTCGGATGAATAAAGGTTCTAAAAAATAACAGTCTTTGCTTAGAGATAATGGAAATGCAGCTAAGTGGTTTCAGTGATTTAACAGGGGTGGCTGAGTTTGCTGAGGTTCAGCTTCATGGTAGAACACACGGTTTGACAGCGTTATGTGCGTGTGCCCTGTGCAAACGCAGCATACCTATTCATTCAACTATACTTAAAGGGGATTGGAAGGAGTCAGGAAATGTTTTCTCTGCATTGGTGAGGTCCCCACACATTGTTGTGAGGAGTGAAGCTGAGGCATGTCATGGACATGGCAGCGTTCCATTGAGACAGCATTCCATCAGCTCCATGTATTTTGTCAATAAAAGATTTGGATTTCCTGCCCTCAGAATGCACACCAGAAATCCAATCCTGCGCTGACTAGGCACGCTTTGTTTAAAACAACACCGGAATAAATCTTGTATTGAGAGGATCCTGTGTGCCACAATGCCATGGATTCTTTCATTTATTGCCCTGCATTTTAATGGAAGTTTGCAATATAATAACAGCCTTATCTCACAAGTATGTAAAACAACATTCTTAGGGGAAACTTTACAACGTGCTGTATTACAAACAAAATCCATCTAATAAAGACTGATTCTGTTTGTGATAATTGAAATACAATGGCACCAGATGATCATAATCCATGATGTCAAATGGAGTGAGATAGGATTGTTGTTGAAAATTATTTAGATCATTTTCAACACCCACAGTGGATCACGCACAGATGCTCCCATGTTTATGCAGACTCTCACTTACCTCCTCGTTCATCCTCATTGATCTTGGCAGCTTTGTAGTATGTGATGCCCCTCACCACGCCAGGCTGGTGGATGGCCACCTTGGCTTTGGCAGTAGGGTCGGGCTTGACTGGCTTTGCAGTTTTGATGATCTCTTTCTTGGGCTTTACAACCTTTTCCTTGGGTTTAGCTGAGGGGGTCTTTTTGTTGGCTATTTTTCCAGCCTCCTTGGTTTTCTCATCATTGGTGTCCTGTATGGACATGGACATGTGCTGTTGCATCGGTGCACTTGTGGATAATGACTTGCAGGTCAGTTATAATTGTTACAGGCACTGATTAAATGTCTGTTTAGCATCATTATCATGAAATAGTAGTTATTAGTAGTTAATTATGAGCAATCTTATTCAGTCAGTACATTTACATGTATGTTAAAGCTTTCAATTCTAATCTGATTTTTTTCAGATGTCATGGAAACAGCAAACAAACAACATAATCAGATTGAAATCAGCATAAAACAACGTTGGTGTACTCAGAATAACTGACCTAGATTGCACAACATTATGATAGATTGTATCGGTTTTCTCTAGCATGTAAATGCTTACTGGCTGGCATGAATTTCTACACCTGGCATACTTCCTTCTGTAACCCGATTAAAAATAGAAATTATTCCTATAAACAAAAAACAAAACAAAAAGCAGATGATGAAGGGGACTACCAATGGCTCCTGAAATAAAGATTATAACTTAGACTGTCCACTGAGTGGTGCTGTAGCACTGGGAAATTGAAAGGGATAGCAGGGGGGATAGTTACTGTCCTTACCCAGAGGAAATTCCTCCCCACAGGCATAAAAGCTGCTGCCTCCTGGTGGAGGTAGCACCGTAACGCCTTTAGCGCAATATCAAGATATCAAGTGCCCCTTAACCAGAAAAAACACTCCACAGCCCTTATAAACAGAGAGGAGGACCTGTAAACAGAGCTGGAGGCTGCAAGAAACGACTAAAACTTCACCAATAAAGATCGGATTTGCACAAAAATTTACATGAAAGCAAATGTTATGGTGACAAATTTGAGATGTCTTTATTGTGTGTGAAGTCACAATACAAATAGGTGTTTTTTTTTCTTATTTTTTCGCCTGCTAAATCAAGACCCAAAGACCTAAATCAAGACAAAAATAGACAAGGAGAGAAATCTTTTTGTCAGTTTTTCTTCTCACCTGTGCTTTTCTCTCAGACGTGTCTTTCTGTAGCAGCTGCATGCCAAGGCTAGAGATTTCCTTCTTTATGCTCATCATTATGTTGGTGTAATTCTCATACCTCTTGAACTGGTTGGTAAGGCTCATCATGCTGTCCCGAACAAATTCATTCTCCCGTGTTAGGTTTGCTTTGATTGTCTGTGAAATAACGTCATTTTTGTTACAGTAAAGTCAGTTGAATGTTATGAGCTCACATTTTGTCGTCTACTGACCCACCTATGTGTTACTTACATATGAATAGCTATTTGATTTTACAGGGTTCTACACTTATTTGCTTCTCCATAACCTTTCTGTGGTGTAGTAAGTAAAGCCAAAGCCCTTTTACAACAACCAGGCCATTGTAAACCACACCTGTTACGGAACCACAGTCACATACTTGTAAGATCAACATACAGCCAGCACATCCAGTGTATTCAAATTTTTTTTGCCATCATTTATAGTTGTCAGCAGATAACCAGGCATTATTAAAATGACATTAGCCTGGCAATGTGAGAATGAGTCATTGTCATCTAGTCTAGTGAACATTACCAAAATCAGTAAACGCACATGAATAGAAAATCACAAGATGTCTCTTAGCAACCGTCAACTGTCTGGTTACCTAAGATGATACGAGAGTGTATTTCCACAAAATAAAAATATCTTAATTGTTTTTATTTCTCAGGTTCTAGCTTGACACGTTAAGATACAATAATTATCAAAAATGTATATTCCGATTTCATCATTTTTCCAAACATTTCCAGGCCTAGAAAACAAATTTCAAAGTTCATGACCTTTCCAAGATTTTCATGACTATAGTAATACATTAACTGGGCTCATAAGGTTTTTGCATACCTCTTCAAGGGTGTTCATCTGAGCAACCACCTTGTTGATATAGGAATGGACCTTCATTAGGTCCATGCTGTAAAGTGTTCCCTCAAGGAGGTCCACCATGGATTGGAGCTGGTCATTCATCCCATAAAAGATAACAACTTTCATTATTCCCCATTTCCTCAACACCAAATCGACAGCTTTATTTTCTTCTCTTAAACAGTGAAGGAAACAGTACTAGTTAAAGTGCCCTTCCAAAACACTTCCTCTAATTACTAATATTGACATCTACAGTCTGCACAATAGACCATTTTTTATCAGTGTTTTTTATGTAATATTTCCCTTACCGATTCATTGGGTTAATGCATGAAACTGGACTCAAATGACACATCTGGAACTACTTTTTGTTTTCAAATGATACATATGGTATGTTGACGTGTTTCTTCTGCTTGTGAAAAATGAAAATGTGTTTTTTAAATATTTGTGCTGACATTTTCTCAAAACGGAGTTAGACCACATGTACAGACAGATATGACCTTTTATACTTTTAACGGGAGGGACGTTGTGTTTCCTAGGTTTTTTATGGTTCTGTTTTACACGTTCTCTGTTGCTGTTGTAATTGCTTATTTTATATTCTGGGGGTGCACTTATCTGATATTTTCCTCTTCTGAGTTCTGTTATGTTTACCTGCGCCAAGGAGGTTATATTTTCACCTGCATCCTTTTGCTGTTTTTTTTGTTTGTTTTTTGTTTTGCAGGGTTACTCAAAAAGTCCTAAACCAATTTTGATGAAAATTGGTAAAAGGGTGTGGCATAGGCAAGGGAAGAATCCATTAACTTTAGTGTCGATTCATTTCCAGGGGTGGACACAGGATTAACTTGCTTGATAACACTGGGAGATTTTCCATATTTCAGACAATTTTTTAATATGTGATTCACCAATCTCAATTGAAAACACTAATTTATCCGTTGATACTACATGATAGTATTAAGTATTTAGGACTTTATCGTGTACTTTATCATTATCGTGATGACTATCAATGGGTGCAATTTTGTACAGAGCCACATAAATTAATACAAAAACTGTTTCTTATGACAAATAAAGCAATTAAGTTTTACTATTGTTAGTCATGTTGTCCCCTTTGGGACAGCAGTGTGATGCAGTGGTTAACACTGTTGCCTCATAGCCAGACAATCCTGGTTGAAACCCCTCACTGACCCTAATCCTTTAGGATGTGTCAAATGCAGAGGAAGACTGTTACAACAAAAGTGTCAGATCACTTCAGAAAAACAAATTCCATTATAACAAGATTAATGTAGGCTTTTTCAAACTTGGCAGACATCTGAGCTCTAATCAGTGCCCTTCTAGTTTCTGTCTTAACAGCCTGGTTTCACTGTGTTTACTGGAGTCCATCAATAGGCGTATGAAGGTCGTGTTCATCCCACATTTTCCCTGCATTTTGTCCAATGATGATTTAGTTGTGAGGCCTAAAGGGCAAGTGTTTGTTCATCATTCCATCCAGCACTTTGGTTCAGCATACAATTTTGTATCCCAGCAACGAAACTGGCCACATTGCTTTGAAATGAGCCAACTACAAGTTAGAATTTTAAATTGTGCACATTCATAACCCTTCCATTTTGGACACACTATGAGCTTTCCTCTACTGCCACACTAAGACCAAAATTTCAGCTTTTTATTGCTTGAGTAATCAATTTGCAATTGGTTAATCTAGGTCTGTTACTCAGAGTAAGCATACATCAATTTGTGCCTAATTATGATGGAATGATGATGTTTGAAAAAAAACATTTATTGCCTTAATCAGAGTATACTTTAAGTTTAGCCAAGCATGTAAATGTACTGGAATGTCATTACTGAGTGTGATTTAATCTAGTGCTATCCTCACGACTTAAGATGGAAGAAATTAACATTACAGCCCCTTGCAGCCACTAGCAGGGATTTAAACATACATTCTTGTTGAAAAGTGCAGTCTAGAACTCTAGATGTAAAAGCTATAATCACAACTTTGTTTAAACAGACGTTTGTTAGTGATTAATTTCAGCTTCAATTCCTTACCTTTAGCAACTCAGGAGCCTGTTTCTTCAGTTTCTCCATTTTCCACTCATTCTCACAAGGGTTAAGGGAGGATGGGGGGGCAGTACACGAGCATTTGCAGTCAGATCCAGAGCTGACCGTCTCCACTGTGTAGAAGTCCTCCACGCGAACGCTGCCATTCCGCAGCCGCAGACAAGCATCTTTGCTAAGAGGTCGCATAATGCACTTACAGCGGCAGTCTGAGCCCTCTGATGTCATCCGGACAGGCTCAGTCTCTCCAAAGATCTGGAAGAGAGCATGTGATTTATCAAAATGTCAGAGGGCATAATCGTGTTTTGTGGCATCGTGTTGTTGTTTGTCTATGGCCTAAAAATCACATTAGAAATCTCTTGTATTTAGTCCACTGATTGACAGTACTGACATAGACAGACATTTGCAGTACCATCCAAATGCTTACTAGGTTCTTTGGACAGCCTGACTGCATTTTTGAGGCCAATACAGATATCAATATTTGAGAGTAAGTAACAAATTCTCAACTAAATGTAACACTACAATTTGAAGTTGACTTGTTGAAGTTGATTTAAAGAAAAATATATGTCAAATATACAACAAATGAAACCTGTTTGTAATTTCTCTTTGCATACCTGCTAAAATGCTGTATGCGTATGGTACTGATCAAGCTGAGATAAGCAAATATTGGTTCATAATACTGGCGTGGCTGCAATCTGCTGATGCCACTAAGGGATTGCGTTGGTTTACGCAGGCTCTTTCCCTTTAATGTTATACTGACTTATCTCAGAGATGAATTAAGTCAAAATGTTGTGTTTCTGAGGTCAGCAAGCAGCCACAGGGTGCAGCACGAAGCAAAAGAATTTAAAAAGAAAGAATTTAGACTTGGAGATCAATGACCTGGATTGCAGATCATGTTTAAACAACCCCATGAAATGGCTTGTTTTTTGAAGATATATGCTGATTTGGGCAGTCCTACACCCAGCAGCGAGGTTAGAGTTGTTCTGTCAGTCTAACCCCTATTGGGCTTCCATGAATAATAAATCCTGGTGGGGAAACAAAAGCAAGGGAAGGAAAATGATCCGAAAAAATAACCACCAGCTTCCCTTCTTTTGATTGTTAGCCGGTGTGAGTCAGAGGAAAGACACAGAGACAAACATAACTCATAAGAAATCTGTATCACCAGCTGGGCTTTGGACGCCTGCATGCCCCGTGTACAATGACAGAGCTTTGGCAGCCATGATTATGGCTTACTTAATAAACAGGAAGCAAGGCATGGCAGCCTGACCAGACATACCACTACCTCTGTGAGACAGGGATACACAGGTGTTGGCTTTCATAGAAGAATTTACACAGATTTACTGCATGTTTGATTAAATGTTCATGTGATAATGGCACACGAGTTCATTCCGCTTAAAGTTCAGAAAACTTCTCTACATCATCTTTCAGAATCCATCTTTCTTTCTGACTTTCTTTAACAATGGAAGGATGGACTATTAGAGCAGTGGCCTGTAACTGAACCCTCACAGGCTCAATCCCCATTAGAATTTATCCTGCTCCTTTATTGTAAGCTGATCTGAAAAATGTTTTGTATTGAATGTAATATTAATAATATACACAGAGTAGGTCAATAAGTACCTTTTTTCATACATCATGTAAACACCATAATTGAATGAAATCAGCAGAAATCAACATATATTTATGAGGTTTAACACACCTACATTATAAGTTGGGTTATTCAAGCATGTAAACATTATCAGAGTAAGCCACCTGCATTTCCACAAGCATTTCTTCACCTTGCAGACTTTTGTACAGTACATGCAATTATCCGTATAACATACTGCACACGTCTGGGAATTTATGCAGCCACCTCTTTAAAGAAAATATTGCCTATACATTATATCCTGTTAAATGTAAGCTGGTCTAAATGTGTATACTTTGGCTAACAATGTGTCTGTTTCTTTCTTCGTAACCCTCTTTTCAGGACATGGGATGCACCTTACTGATGCTCAGCTCTTCTGCCATCAGTATGAGTTGCGGCTCTTACGTAGATCTTGTGTCAGACGGTTTTGGGCTGTCATCTCTTCATGGTGAGATTTAGGGTTCTGTATAAACTGCGGGGCAGGCCCACATGTGGTACCACTTATAGCTGTAAAGAATGCAGCATCATAGAGATTCTCTCTTAAATAATTAAGTTTGTCTCCATACTCTCAGTTTAATATGCCGCTTTTTCTCTGCCACGTTGCAGCAAGGAGGTAGTATTTTTAGTATTCTTTTTAAATTAAGAAGTATGTCTTAAAGGTAAACATACTTATTTTAGAACATATCAAAAAGTTCAAATACCTAAAAAAGTAGTATAGGCACATAACATTTAATTGCCCCTAACAGAGTACAGCACAAGAAACTAATCCCTTTTCATCACCAATAGCTAGTACAAATTGAAGCCTTGCCCCTATACGCCCTATGGTCTGTTACCAATGGAGAGTTCACCGAACTCATCTCCTCTACATGGTGGCAGAACTCTCCACTCTATCAGATGGTCTTGTCTTGTTATGGTCGAATGTAAGGCATCAGTTTTGCAGAAAGGATAGGAGCTATAATTGTTGATTATTGATGTTATTCATTGGTAAAACTCACAAATCTGCATAAATTTAAGTTAAATAAGTTTCCATATTTATTTGAAGGAGTTGGTCTAATTTAACTGGGTTATATCTTGATTTATGTGGCCTTGTCTGCAATTAAATCTAACTTAATGTAATATAATTTGAGCAACATCACACCATGATACATAGTTAAAGAAAACATTTACATGCTGTATAATTTGCATATGTATTCTTTGACTGACATGATGTACCCTTTCATGAACAAACTTAAGAGTTCTGTGGTTTCTTACCATCATTATGTACAGTGTCTACATCATCCATGTTAGCATTATTGATGGACAATCGACCGGTATTGGCCAGCGGTGGGACAAAGTCATTGTTTTGCAAGTAACAAGTAAGACTCAAGTCTTGGCACTGAAGTCCCAAGTCAAGTCCCAAGTGAAGACTGACAAGTCAAAAGTCAAGTCCATGTCCTAAAGTTTGAGTTTCAAGTCCTATACAAGTCATTATACACCCTTCACCAAGTGAAACAATTTTTTATTTTTTTTAACATAGGGTAAGAGCAAATTTACACGAACAATGAATGTTTCTCAAAAAATGTAATTATTACTTTGCAAACAAAACTTAAAACATTTACATGCAAAATATCTGTATAGCTCACTATGTGGAAGAAACAGGGATCATTCTTTGTGTAAGATAACACGAGGGTGTAACTATATTGTACATCCCCTCTTAACTATGAAAGAGAAAACTAAATAAGAAGCGCATAAAGTGTTTTACAAAAACAGAAATTTATAAAGTATGTAATGGCAAAATACACAGTAATTGTAATTACAATATAAACCTTTCAAAGACCTTCAAGCCAAATAACTATAGTGACACTAAAATGACAGAGAAATGTCTATAATAAAAAAGAGTGTTGTTTAATGACAGTGAGTGAGAGGGAATATCAAACATGGATTGGCTGCATCTGGCCAATATGCAAAATAAGGTCAGTATTGGAGCATCCCTACTTGCACAAAACACATATGCATACTCAACAGACAGCAGATAGTGCTCTAAGGCCCTTAATCAGTTGTGACAGATGAAATTACTTTTTAACACTCTTTTCAATTTCACTATCAATTGACAAACTGTATTACTTGGACTAAGGGTTCTCCTTGCTTAGATAAATACATTTCTATCGCCTGTTGATAAAACTGTGTGGGTCACATGACCATTTTAAAGTGTGTGATGAACAACATTGGCATGCATAATTTTTATAGCAAGACCCATAAATGCATAATTTACCAGAGACCTTTATATCACAGTAACCTAAGACTAAATACTTTTTTAAAGAACAGCGCCAATGTTAGAATTACTGCTTGCCATCCATCAATGTCCTATGGCTAACAATACACATTACTGACGGCTTATTGATTCTGATGATCTCTTGACACGTTTTGTGTAGAGTTCCTCTTAGCGCTAGCTACACTAGTTAAAGCTATCGCTAACTGGCCAGCTAACATTACCATGAACCTACTGTTGTCTGTGCAGCCTCAAATGTTGAACGAAGTTGGAAGTTGTTGCGTCTCCATCTGTGATTTTTGACCCAAATGTTCTGCATGTAGCCACTTGTTTTTTCCGGGGTATCATCGTTTTTAGCGCATCTGCTCTGCCGCACTGTGTAACGCACCTCCTGCAAGTGCGACGTGATTGGCTGCAGTCGGTAGTTTGTTACCAGGAAAAAGAGTTGATCCACCGCACACTTAATAACACACACGTACATATATTTATCTTTGGGCTTGTTGAGGAGAACAAGTCATTCCAAGTCAAAATGCCAAACTCCAAGTGAAGTCACAAGTCACCGGTGTAAAAGTCAAAGTCCAAGTCTATTCTGATTTTGTCAAGTCAAGTCATCAAATTTGCGACCCGAGTCTGACGCGAGTCCAAGTCATGTGACTTGAGTCCACACCTCTGCTATTGGATTTCATTTTATGAGTTTTATACTATCTAATTTCAAGTCCCACACTATTTTACCTTCTTATTTATTTGATTCAGATACTTATTTGTTTTACACATTTACTTCATTTATTTTCTTGTTTTTAGTTATTACCTAGTAAAATAACTTATATCCTGGATTTGACTTATTTAATTTTATTTCTTTATTCACCTATTCAGTATCACTGTTTTATTTATTTGGTCATTTTATTTCATTTTACCTTGTTTTATTTTATCTGTGAATGCATTGGTCTCCCCATGCTCTTTTCATCTTCTGATTTTCCAGTCTTTGTTTTATCTGATCCTGTTTTTTCTCTGGTCCTGTTTCAATTAAATATTTCTGCAAAGCACTTTGAATTGCATCTATGCAGGAAAGATGCTATACAAATAAAATTTCTAGTGATTATCTTTTGAATGAGTGAAGTGAATCACCAGCAGTGTGAGAGGTTGTGATGGGGAGGTGGGGCTCATTAGTGATGGAATGCAGGCTAAGTGATGGGGAAGGAGGGGTGTGTGTGTGCTTTCTCTTCAGTCTCTGCAGACGTACTGGGAGGTGTCTAATGCAGGGCAGAACTCCTGTGTGCAGTCCTGACCCGGGTTAAGAAAAAGGCAGCAGGTTGACAAATGCTATAGCCACATGAAAACAGACTGGATTAGCAGATTAAACGTCTTTTGGAGAGGTTCTGCCAGTGGCCGCGCTGAGCTGCATTGTTCAGCCCCGGCCAAACCCTGACAACTCCATAGCAACACCAGCTTAAATTGCTTTAAGTTTCTCAGAATGGAGAAGTCAGAGAAAACTCCTGCCAGGTTTACTTTGGTGGCTCCATCACACGTCTGTGGTGTTCTTTGTGTTTTGACTACACCATTACCAAGCAGCTTGTACATCTACAGGATGTGGCACCAGCTGTTTATATCAAAATTCTGAATCATTCTCCCATTCAGAACAGCTGCCTCCTCCTTCTGTCAAATCATATGTGCTGGTACTTCTAAATGACGTACCAGCATGAGAAAAGAACACACAAACAAGAATGCTAATTGAAAATACAGTTTTTACAGTGGTGTACAGTAAAGTAACAACTTAAAAATGCTGCATTGCAGTACTTAAGTATGTTTTGAGAGAATCTGTACTACTTTTGTCAAAATAGCTTCATTACTCACTGTGAAATAAATTCCAAAACAGGTACTGGTGTGGGAACATGGGCACGATCTTGCACGCAGGGGGGCCAATCAACAGTTCTGCTGCTCTCTAAACTTTGGTTGAATTTAATTTTGTAAACTGCACATGACTCTACTGAAGTTTTGCCCAGGTATATTCCACACAATGTGGGCTTAAATTTTATTGAACATATGTTGTCTGTAAAAATCACAATAATAGTGCTATCAGTTTAGTTGAGTAGTATGAAATTGTTAAATCTAGTCATGGTCAGTTTTTTACCTTAAAGACATAAGAAGTGTTGCCTGAGAATACAGATTTTGTTCATCTGAAGACTGAATCACAAGGTAAAATTCCACAGTGAGGAAAGAGAAATAATTTTACTTTTGCCTTTAACTAAGTAGTTATCAAAAAATACTTTGATTGTGAAGTAAAATAACAGTAACATTTATTTTTTTAAACAGCAGCTAAATTATATTTATTGAAGTATTTTCTCTAATTGGTGATTTATTACTTGTGACAAGATCATTTTTTAATGAGATATTTCTACTTTTATCCACCATATGTATTTAAGGCATGCTTTGAGCTTTGAGTCTTTGGCCTATAAAGAGCAGTCAAGCTGAATGTCTGAAGGAACAGGGCTGAACTCTGTCATCACAATAGCAGGAAAGCCCTAGCATGCTGCAGAGTGCTATTGAATAAAGCACTGCACCCTCCATTAGCTAACAAAACCCTGACACTGATTGAGTGAAAGTCAGGTTTGTTAAAAACACATGACACAATGGTAGGTGCATTTTAAAGCTCTCTGCTAGTCTGTGTCAGTAGCATTGGCGTGTTATTTCTGCTTTGGTTTGTGTAAACAAGGATATCCTCTCCTTTTAGTGTTGTATCACCGGGTAATCACTTGGAAAAATGTATTGTTAAAAATCTGGCAATGTAGGCACCTGAGACACACATTGGCACTGTAATTCTTGTTATGGCCTGAGTGTCATTTGATCCCCCTATATTTTTCTATTGGAACAATTTTCTCTTAAATGCGCAAAAGCTAGTCTTACTAAATCAATGTAATGATTAAAATGGTATACAGGAGGAATTCTCAGTCTTCACTCTGCAGATGTATCATCAGACTAGATGCTGTGAACAAAAGCACTGGCATTAGTGCTGAGATGTTAATTAGCTGAACACAAAGTGTATGAAGCACTTGCTGTTTTTGGTGGTACACACTGACATTCCTGCTCTGTGTGTTTGCGCGTCCAGGTCCTCTCTGAGATGGACCAAAGACAAAGGAATGCACTTTGGAGTTAAAGCGATGTAGAGCCATTATTGGCCTTTCAATAAATTGGTACAGTTAACAAAGTATTAACAATATTTCAGATATTTTGCAACACAGAAGAATGAAGAATGAATGGAGATGCATTATTACCTGGATGTTTTGCCATTCTAGTTCAACTGAAAAGTTAATCTGGCACATCTGGAGAAATGTTTATCAAACAAGAACATCCAAAGCCTCTTTTGTGCAAACCCTTAGCACATACATACAAATTCAAATCACTCTGTCAATCTGGCTCCATAATAAAATCCATAATAATCAATTCACAATTAGAAACAGTCACCTCACTAATTATTAGTGTTTGTAGACCTCAGCCATCGGTGGAATGATAGAGATCGGAAGAGCACACGTCTGAACTCCAGTCACAG
>OMOW01101340.1:0-10009 GCA_900312555.1 Lamprogrammus exutus
CCCTGTCAGCAACTCTAGCCAAAGGGATTACACCATGTTGTCGTCTCTTTTCAATCTCGTGCTAAAACGCGGGCTCGCCTTTGTTGCTTTAGTGTTGTATTGTCTCTCTCTGTCTCTGTGTCCCTCGTCCCCAAGCCACAGCAAAGAGCGCAACCTCTGGATCACAAGGGGTGGGGTGATACAGGTCATGTTTCAGCCAACAAGATGTTATAAAGGCTGCTGGTACGCTTTAAGCATCACGGAAAGCATTGTGTTTGTGTTGAAGTGGGGAATTATCTTACGGTGGAGTTTTTCCCAAAGGCTCCAAACACCTGAAGTGTGTGTTCCTCAAAATAAATGAGTTTTAAAAAAACAGAAAAAGGTTTCTGAATGAAATATTTGGCATCAGGTTGGACACAGAATACATGGTTGGTGGTAGGATTAGTATTTGCTCTATTACTTGATAATACTTGTATAATTTGATTGCAGCCCGTTTGATGTGATTAAAATAGTTTTTCTGTAGCAACCTTTAATTTCGTGTACTTTTTTCCACTAGTGTCTTTACACAACTATAAAATAAAGACGCTCTGCTAAATAAGCTCATTTCGCTTTCTTAGTTCCTCTTGCACTGATTTAAATTATGTATGGTTTTGATTTATGAGCAAAACAGACATTACAGCACAGAGGAAACAGAGTCTCACAAGTCCTACACTCTATTCTCATACTTGCATTGGTCAGCGCTGTGTGAGACAATATCGACTCTGTAAATGCAAAATGCAGTGATCTGTAAAAAGCAAACCTCTGAACGACTAAAAAATATCATGTTATCTAAAAGGAGAATAGTAACAGCGGTAGTATATTGTGTATGATATTGTTATGTAAAGCCCGTAAACGTCATATTTGTGAGAAAAAGGGCAAGAAAAACCATAATCTGTGACAAAAACGTCCTCCAGACATGTCTTAACATGTTAACAACAAATCACATTAAGTTACCACTATAGATTAAAACGCAAATGTCTCTCTTTTAATCAACAAAAGACACAAAACGTTAAAACGTTGACATTTATTATAAAGAGCAGTGTGCTGGATGCACAGGATTCTGAAGGTTCAGCCAAAGTAACATTCTATTCTCGATTCTGTCTCATCACAGGATTCAGACTACGACAAAGGCCCTGCGCTGAGGGAAACGTGGACCTTTGTGTGTGTGTGTGTGTGTTTGTGTGTGTTGTCGGGAGCGAAAAAGACATCGTTCTTTGTACCAGTATATTTCCAAGCTGTTCAAACAAACCATTTTGATAGTCTGGGATTATGAAATCATGAGGAACACAACTGATGTGAGTTGAAATTGAATTTAAAAGTAATGCTTTTGGAGCTTTTTCTTTCTGATCGAATATAAACCACAAAAAAAAAGAAGTAAAAAACGAATCATTGGTGCCTGGACACCATTATGGCCTTTCATCCATATTTGGCAACATCAAAATAAAGTAAAGATGAATCAGGTCAAAGTTTATTCCCCCCCAGTGACCCTGGCTGTTCCCCTTCCTGTCACCCCAAATGACTGCACTTTTCACAGTATTAACACCAACACACACTGTAATCACAACATCAGAAACCTCAGCAGAGGATATTTACTGCATCCTCCTCTATGAACAAAAGACAAATAAGCCACTCACCACAGTCGGTCTCATTACATTCCTCATTCCATCCTGATTGACTTTAAGCTTAAATGATAACTAATACATCTTTGTGTAAAAGAAAATAATCTGGAAAAAAAACATTATTCCTTTTTTATCTCCATATAAAATGAACCCAAAACTGAAAATGAAGCAAAATCTCTCCGTTTAGGGATGATGGTGCCAAGAGGCTGGCTATGTTGTATACATTTACTTCCCCCTGGTAGTTTGCAAGAACAAAAAAGAGCCACGTCATACATTATGACACGTGACGCGCCAGACCAAACGGTAAAGACAATGTATAGGCAATGACTGGAGAGGATGAGAGGTCACTTGCTTTCTAAAGTGGCTTTGCACTTGGCTGGACACAAACGCCAAACTGAACATTGTCAGCAGTTCCAGTTTGCATTTCCTTATGGTTATGAACTTGTGAGAACACATGATGATTTGGGTTCTGTCTGATTAAGAAGAAAAATATGTTTTGCTGTCGTTTACATTAAAACATTCACCCAAAGAATTCTGAAGGAATTCCCGCGAAATTATGAGAATCTACTGTGCGTCTACAGCTGAATTTCCATGTGAGATAAACTTCTTAAATTCCCACTGCCATTAAACTCCATTCCTGCCTGAACATAAATAATGTAAATAGAACCAACCTAAGGCCATGCATTAAGTATTTTGCACCCGAGTAGCCCACACATTTATAACTCAAAATATTGTACCACTATACTGGCACTGCTGTACAAATGCAGGCATAGTGAGTGTTTAGTGGGTAACGGTTTAGTGAGATAAAGTGCATTCAAATGGAGCATGTATAGCAGGGAGGTACGACGTTGGCATCAGTCATCTTCGTCACTCAAGAAGTCATTGTCATCATCAGGATCCACACCATAGAAGAGTCTGGAAAAGGCAAGAGAGGACACAATCAGCAGAGGACAGTGAGTCAAAGGTTTTACCCACATAATGAGTTTACACATGGATAACATGTGACCACAAAAAGGCCATGCCTTAATTCTTTATGATTGTTAACATTATTACTAAGACCTGTGGTACAATGAGAATGAGAGCAAAACCACAATAAGTGGTATTAAAAAGAGAGAGAGAGAGACAGATGACTCACTGGTTGAAACAGGGCGACTGTGGGTTGTTAAAGTGACTGTAAGGGTTGACTCTGCTCAGCTGACCCATGCACAACCAACAGAAGTACTGCTTACACGACGTACACGTCATCTTGTTACAGCCGTCCACTTTCTGAGGAAACACAGAGACAAGACGCTTAGACGGGGGCTCAGAAAACAAAACGGCACCATTAGTTTTACTTCATGTAAAATCTTTACATGAAGGGTTGAAATATTCGCTGGGCAAATATCCAGGAATGTTTAACCTTACCGGACATATATAATAATAATGATCTGCATATTAAAGACAGAAAAGCTAGAAAGGTATTGAATTATTCTGTGTTTAAAAGCAAAATTGAGAAGACAAGCTCTTTTTATTTAACATTTAAAAGTTGACAGCAGTGAAAACTTAACGTTTAAACCCTGTTGTACTATGCTGTTTCCAGCAGGGGGAGCCAACCTGTATGTTGGTGCCACAGCGTGGGCAGTTTTTGCAGTTCTCTTTGAGCCAGTCTCTGCTAAAGGACTCTTCCACTGCTTTCTGGATCACTCTCTTTCCAAAGCGTTGCTCCATGAACTTTCTGCCATCAGATGTGGATGACAGGTACTCGTCTCTCAGGTTGCGCAAATCATCTGTGACAGGGAACAGCGCGGTTTTGAACCAGAATTCAAGGCAAAAGCACCTACAGTATGCTAAACAACAATTTAATCCTCTGTTTGTCTGCGACTCTTACACAAGCAGTGTTGGAGGTCAGCGTTAGCAGGTAGAAGTTCAGGAACACTTACACAGAGTGGATGTTTACTGTCAAATTAATATTTACTGCCATCTTTACATAAAACATTATTACCAGCACATTATAACAGTATATCAACAGCAATTTCATCCCTCTAGCTGATAATGTCCTGAGTAACTGCTCCTCTGTAGTTACCCATACAAACAATAATTCACATCTTTTTCCGTTGACATTACCTGCAGTGATTTTACAGTGGGAGACGCCGTGATAGCCCAGCTTGCACAGTGTGCAGAAGGCATACTGGCAAGCAGGGCAGATGCCCATGGTTGTGTCTGGCTCCACCATCACAGCGGTCGCACAGGACTTGCGGGGACAGTACACCACATCAGCCATGAGGTCCAGACTGGACTGGAGCAGCAAACGGTCGTAACGTGCAAACAACTCCTCGTCCACTAGCTGTTTCACCTGGAAGGTGAGGAGACAGGAAGGAGGCTGTTCTTTATAGTCTGAAAAATGCTACAGTTTAGGTCAAGATGCCCTGAACTGGTGCTTCTCTCGCACTTTGTAACCCTCTTACCTGCAATGGTGTGGCTATGGAGGAACATTTGGGCTCAGGGCAATTAAGGCACTGAACATTGCCATCCCGTATCTGGATCTGGAAGTATTCGCTCATGCAGGCCTTGCAGTAGACATGCTGGCACTCCTTGAAGCAGAGGCAGTCGGCACCTAACTTCTCCACGAAGCAGATCCCACAGTGGAACACCTTGCTGTCAAACACCTTCTGGCGCTGCGCTTCATCAAAGTCCAGGAGCTGAGGTAGAAGGTCGGTGCGTGGGTCCATCAACAGGACGGCCCGCGGGTCTTGTTGAGAAGAAGACGACTGAGGTTCTGACTTCTCCTTCCTGTGTTCTCTTGTCTTTTCCTCATTGTTTTTAGGGGGATCTCCAGACTGTATCACAGCTGTACAAAAGCAAAAAATAGAGAATGGTCACTCCTCAAAATAACCAAAACACAAGCAACTACTGCTGTCACATAAGTAGATGGAAGAGGTATCTTCGCTCAACACAAGACACACTCATTACCTGTGACTGCAGGATCGGTCTTCTTGCGCTCACCACCTGCCTTGCTGCCCACCCTGTGGACTTCCAGAGGAGACTGGATACCCAGGAATTCCAAAGCCTCCTCCTTGAGGAATTGGACCCACGTGAAAAGAATCTCACAGCCTCGGTTCTCCTCCCACAGCTCATCCAGACGACTGCATAGAGCGCTCATCTAAAGAGGCAACAAGAAGATAATGTGTAATTTAAGACAGCTCACTAACACACACACACACACACACACACTGTTTATCTATGCAATCAATCTTTCACAGAGGACAGCAACTTTTCCATTTTCTCCTGAGGCCATTTTGTACATTTCATAGTTTTGAACTGCCTGTGTTAGACAAAAGGCAGGTCAACATCAGCACCAGCCAGCTTGTGTGTGAAGATGCAGTGAAGAATAATGGATGCTAATGTGTGTTTGTCTCACCTGTGCTCTGGTCATCCATTTGGAGCTGAGAGTGAAGGCTGGGGAGGACGTAGATGGATAGTCTGCAGGAAACTCAAAGTTGAGCACCAAAGGAGGCAGGAAGCAGACGTTACGTTCTGTTTGGTTCTCTCCTGCTAAAAAGAGGCAACATTAGATAACACTTTAGAGACTCTGATAAAGTCATGATTACGTCTATAATACAGGTTTAAGGCAATAAATGAAAAGTGACAAAACGTTAACTCAAGTTGCTCATCTCCTTTGACGTTTGCATAGAATGCAGTGTTTAGTAATAAAACAGGACAGGTTGAATTTGAGCAGTACTTTTTATGTGTCTACATGAACCGTCACAGCTAAAGTGCAAAACATCTCCTCTGGACTAACAGACACAATTCCAATGACACAGAATAAAGGCCAAGGTCCATCTATTGTACCTATGACAACCACTTTGAAATCAGGAGGGAGCTCAAGACAGAGTTGGATCTCTCCACCCTGAGCCGAATCGGCCCTGCGGAACTCTTCTTCATCATAGATACTTGCTAAGGCAAGCAGCTCATTCTCTTGGGCCTCCTGGTCCTCAGACATTTACATTCCTGCAATCAAAGCACAAGTGACACAGTGTTACCAGCATGGTGCTAAACTGAACTTAGATTAAGTGATTTATTTTACTCTATTTGGGACTGAGCTGTCCACAGGAATCACTTTATAAGTATTATCAATAGAATCATTTGACCTTTGCACTCATACTCACACACTGCCTTCTCACACACTGGTTGCTTGATTTAACTGGCTTGAGGCCTTATTCTTGAGGTAACAGTGCTAAAGATTTACAAGCGGCCTTGTTTGCTGGTTGCTTGTAGCAATGGCAAATGTTTAAAAACAGGAAGAACACTCAAGTCCAAGACTCTAAAAGATGAATCGATGTACTAACATTTGAATGAAAAGGGACAACTAGGCTTTTGATCATTCATTTCAACTAAATTATCACTTTCTGTTTTAGGAAATATTTGACAGGAGACACAACGATATAAACATTTGCCAGGGCTACAAACAGACAAATGCACATATTCAAGCATAATACAAAATGTCTGAGCGCAAATGCACATTACTACACATCACTACTGATATACCACAAGAGCTGTGAATAATAATAACCGCATTCATAAATTTAGATTTTTAAAAACAGAATCAATATCACTGGTTTGGTTTTTCATACAAAAGAGAAGTTTATCGTTACTAAATAGGCATTTGCGAATGTAAATTTTAACCAATAGTGAAATACTTCTGTTGTCAACATCTACTATCACTACAAACAACAAACGGCGCTTTTAACAGTTTTAACACACTTAAACAGGACAGTGTACACACAGCTAATGTTAGCTGTGACATTATGTTAGCTATGCTGTATATCAAGAGTTAACATTCTAGCTTTTAAAAGTTCGCTTTATCAAGTTAGCCACATTATATGTGGTCGTCATCACTGCGGTCTACAAAGTGAACCAGCTTACGGGCAAACTTAAGGTCAGAACAGTTAGCTAAGTAGCTAATGGCAGCAGTCGAAGAAGTAGTCGAGCTAGCTAGCAGCGTTAGCATTTATCTAGAAATAAGTTTTCTTTGTAGTAACGCCAAACCACACCAAACCGTCTGTGGCGCGGAGAAAAGCTGCAGCAAGCATAACCATGTAACGCACACGGTAACGCCACGGCAAAGTGGAAATGTTTTATTACCTCGTCAGGTCCAAGTAGTTACTACTGACTCCTGCTAACTGACAGCTTTGCGTCCCCGCTGGTTGACAGCGCCCCACGCAGGCTGGATATCGTACTACAACTTTCATTCACTGCAGACTCATTGAAGATATGGGAGCCAAAGATGAACTAGATGTGATTAATAATTAATTAATAATAAATAAGGTCCATATTATTCCAAGATGTATAATTTAGTAATGTATAAATGTGACATCATTGTTGTAACTGTTTAGTTTGGATGACATTACTTTGTTTAGTTTGATGACACCACTTTATGTTTGATGATGTCACTGCTGTCATAAGTTAGTTTTAGAGGCAGACACGGCGGGAAGTGAGATTAGAAGCAACACCGTTTTTTGACCGTACATTTGACTTTGTAATTTTCATGTTTTCTAATTAAACAATATAAAGGAAAGTTACCTAGTCTCGTCGTGAGCGTGACAAACGCTGCTCACCCAAGAAGTGACACATCTGAGCTGAAGAGGAAGCAAGACAAAGCGCCGCTGTAAGACCTTTTCTATTGATTTTATTGTACTAGTAATAACCATAAAATTCAATTAAAACCTGTTCAGCGAAGGTTTCTCCAATTTAACTCCTGTTTCAAACCACCTGTCCCCTCTAAAACACGGACGGACTCTGGTCCTCAAACACTTGATTGTAGGAGTGTGAGCACTGATGTTGTCCAGTAGATGGCGCTCTCCCTCACTGTGCCATAAACCTGTGAGGCTTTTAATCAGTATATTTTATTGTACAAAGTATAACCTGATAATTACCAAAGAAAAATTGCTATCACCTGCTTCTACATGTTCGTGATAGTTTGCATGATGATATTTAGGTTGGCATGCAAGAGGGCCTGTGCAGTCTGCAATCAAATATCGATATATATTATATATATATATATATATATTATATATATACTACTACGTTTTGCAAATATATTTGTATCAAGACTGCAATGAAACATCTTTTTAAACTGTGAACAACACTGATCTAAGCTATGGCAGCACAACAACCGTCAAATGAAAACATTTTTTTATGGAAACGCTGATACCTTTTTATGGGTTATTCATAATCAAATTAAATTTTTTTTAAATGGAAGAAACATTTGAAAATTCTTATTACATTTACTAATTAGAAACTCCATTTAATTTTTCCTTAAAAAAATATTTGACAGTATTACAATGTACTGTACAATACTGTACTTTTAGTGTCTCCTGATGGAGCCTCTATTGTGATTACATTGCAGGTACATTTGACCTCTCTTATTTAAGGTAAAACACGTTAAAACCTGCTAAAAGCTCCAGAGGACTGTATTGTCATCTCAAATCATAAGCCTTCACAAATAATTCTCAAGACACAATATTGTCAAGATTTATTTTTGCTTTTTTTTTGTGATGTGGCAACAACAGTAGCACCAAGCAGGTGATTTGTTGGACCAGCATTCACACTGTTATGTAGAAAAAAACAATACAAGGCTATCAGGGAACAAAGACTGTGGCTTTTGAATGAGAAAAACCAAACAATGAAATACTGCATGACAGTAACTCGTAGCGTCTAGTTTCAACATATAGTACAAGTAAGCTGAGCAAAACCTCTGTAGTCCCCCGTTTTTTGCTTCCTTTTGAACTTACTTATTTACTGATACATATTAATCCAGCAGTTACAGGTTCTTGGTGGTGAAAAAATTTACACTTTGTCTTGTACAACTTGGGAACAATCCTGATCTTTTACAGCTGCTACTTTATCTATTCCTCATTTGACATACATTTTCATAATTCTTGTGCGACTACTTTTCTCCTGCACAATTACGTTGCTTACAATTCTTAAAATCAGACATTCTTAGGTGAGGTGCACTCAGGAGGTGAATAAAATAATATTTTCAAATAAGACCATCAAAGCAAGACAGAGAAAGCAGTTTCCATCCCACGCTCACAACTTTTATGCCATTACAATTCCATTCAATATTAATATTATGCAATATTTTTGTATTTGTCAAACAAACTGAGAAATGACATGCCGCGGGGGCTGAGCGATGAAGAGTATTTATTATGAATACTCTTGTCTGTGTCTTCAATAACAATCTCAGAAGAATGACAGAATTGGGGCGAGTAGCAGGACAAAGAGGTACAATTGGCAGCTCTGACAGTTAGTCAATGTCCATTTCAGGGAGCTTGGTCTCCGCCGTTTCCTGTTCCGTGCCTGTGGACGTGGGCTTTTCTGGGTTGGGTGGCTGTCCTTCTGTTCCCTCCTGACCGTTGACTGGCCCATTTTCAGTCTTCTCCTCCTTAGGAGGCTCCACCTTGGGCTTGGGTTTGGACACCACAGGGTTACAGGCTGCATAAAGCTCCTGGACAGGGAACAAGACTCATGGTAAGAGGCAGGGTAAAAAATAATCTTTTTGCCAGTAAAGAACATTAGTGAAATAGTTGTTTGCACACTGGCAATCATTTGGAACCAACAAGATCTGTTTAATTAAAATTATAATACACCACACATAACACTTTTCTGCCACTTGACTTTACATAACAGGATGATGCTGGACCTCACTATCCCTACCGGCCTGTTTTCCATCCTGAAGGGACCCAGGTCGATCAGAACCAACAACATCTGTGTGTGTGCACTCTTAGTACCTTAGTTTTAGCCTGGATCTCGGTGACTTTGACCACAGGGTCCAGAGTGAGGTCTTGCTTGCTTTGCTGGTTCATCTTGCTGTTCATCCAGACCATGGCATCATTCACCTGCTTGTCCACCCGTGTCACCTCCAGCTCATCCAGGTGATCATACAGCTCGTCCTGTTGAGAGAAACACAGGTTAATAATGGAACACTGTGGCATTTGTTCATCCTTCAATTATGACCTAAACCAAGAGCACCATTAGCTGTTCCTAAAATCCTTCTGAGTGGCTCATTTGTTTCTTTAAAATGAGCTACACTGATGAAGACGTACCAACACCTGGAGATATACCTGAGTATATACAATTGACTCACAACACCGCTGATTTACAATCAATAAAATGAACATTGAACCATCAAAAAAACATCACTGTGCCAGGTTACCTTTGTCTTGTAAGCTTCAATGATTTTCATGTAAAACTGGATTTGTCTGCCAAGCTCCTCAAATTCTTTTGGCCGCTCCTCAGCTTCCACGTATCTCTCATAAATAGGCTGTCCAATTTTCTGTGGGGGTGGGGTGGGGGGGTAACATCATTTTTAGAAAACAGAAAAAGGTATTCAA
>OMOW01101341.1:0-10052 GCA_900312555.1 Lamprogrammus exutus
ATCACTGTCTGTTTGTTTCTGTTTTTACACTGTATCACATATATATATATATGTATAATCATTATGATCCTGATTAGATGCCTGAACTACTCCGAGCTCCCTTCTGATGGCCAAACTCCTCACCCTGTCCCTAAGTACGAGTCCGGTCATGCTGCGGAGAAAACTCATTTCAGCCATTTGTCTCCGTGATCTCTTTCTTTTGGTCTCTACCCAGAACTATTGACCATAGGCAAGAGTTGGAATGTAGATTGATCGATAAATTGAGAGCTTTGCCACAACAGGTAGATACAGCGTTTGCATCAGCTGCACTAATCCTATCGATCTCACGCTTCATCCTACCCTCAAGACCTGAATAAGACCCAGAATTACTTGAACTCCTTCTCTTCGGGTAGTGACTCACTCCACACCTGGTGAGGACAATCCACCATTTTCTGGCATAGAACCATGGCCTCAGATTTGGAGGTGCTGATCCTCATCCCAGCTGATTCACACTCGGCTGCAAATCGTTCCAGTGCATGTTTGAGGTCACAGCATGATGAAGCCAACAGAACTAAGTTGTCTGCAAAAAGCTGAAATGCAATCTTAAAGCTACCAAACTGGACACCCTCCAAACTTTGCCTCCACCTTGAGAATCTGTCCATGAAAATCACAAACAAAATAGGCGGCAAGGGACAGCCTTGCTGGAGTCCAACACGCACAGGGAACATGCTTGACTGACTGCTGAGAATGCAAAGACACAGCTCTAACTTTGACCATAAAAGGACCTGATGGCTCCTAACAATGCCCCTGGCTGTCTACAAAGTACATATAGACTGGATGGCCAAACTCCCATGACCCCTCCAGCATCATTGCAAAGGAAAAGAGCTGGTCCACTGTTCCATGATCAGGACAGAATCTGCATTGCTCCTCCTGAATCTGAGGCTCGACAATGAGCGGGAGCCTCCTTTCTAGCACCCTGGCGTAGGCTTTCTAGGCTTTCTAGGCTGAGGAATGTAATCCCTCTGTAATTGGAACACACTCTGCCTGGGCATGGTCCCTGACTTCAGATGTGACATTGTACAGTTGCTTCAGCCAACACACCTCAACAACATCCAGAGCCTTTAGCATCTCGGATCTCACCCAGCCCTGGCATCTTGCCACTGAGGAACTTTTTAACTAAATCAATGTCTGTCTCAACTGAGTCCTCTGACTCTGCCTCCTCCACAGACGACATATTGGTTGGGTTCAGGAGTCCCTCAAAGTGTTCCTTCCACCAGCAGACTATATCCTTAGTTGAGGTCGGCAGTTCCATGATATACCCCAATATCACATACAAGGGCTTTACAGGCCCACACAACAACGGTTCCTAGCCCAGCCCAAAGCTCTCAAGGAAGATAAACCCCCCAAAAACCTTAATGTATAAGGGAAAAGGAAGAAACCTTGGGAGAGGCAAATCAAAGAGAAATTCCCTCTCATCGAACGGCCAGGTGTGCTTTAGGAGCTGAAGGTGGGAGAGAATAAATTACAAAGGAGAGATGTAATAATACAGCAAAAGAACAACACATGAGTCCTGATCCAGAGAGAGAGACAGAGAAAGAGAGAGAGAGAAAAACAAAAGCCTTCTTATTCGGAGGCAGCATAGTAGCCCAGATCTCTGGATACAGCCGGTCTATGAGAAGAGAGAGATGATTAGTAGGAGTACAAGAGAGGGCAAAATGGTGAAGTGAACTCTCCTGCATTACACAGACTGTGTTTACCTCCTGTTTGTCAGTAATTAGTCACAGTCGAAAGTGTAACAGGAATACAGTAAGTAGGTTTTTAGTCAGGATTTAAAGATTGCACTAGATTCTACCTCTTTGAAGGTTGCAATTGAGCAATTGGTTGAGTTTATTTCAGAGAAAAGGAGCATGGTAGAAAGCTCTATTCCAAAGGATTTTGTCTTGGTTCTTGGGATAGCGAGCAGGCCTGCTGCTGGGATCTTAGGGCACATGCAGGGACATAAGGGGTTATAATAAGGTTAGTTAGGTATAACGGAACCAGGAGATGAATTATTATATAAGCTAGAATACCTTAGAATAGGCCCTGGTGTTAATGGGAATTCAATGTAGGGTAGTTAGGACATAGAATAGAATAGAATATACTTCATTGTAACCAAGGGGAAATTTGTTTTGGGCACAGTGCTACACTCCGTTGCTTCACGTAAAAACATAAGAAGCATTTGACAAAATGCTAGACAGTTGCTTCACATATAAAGATCTTAAAAACATAAAAGAGACATTTGACTAGACATTTGACTAGACATTTGACGTAGATGACACGATGGTTTAAAGGAAACTGTAAGAATTAAAGTGCTAAAGTGCTTGTGTATTTATTGCACATTGCTCTATTGCACTCATATTTAGCATTAGAGTTCAGCAGCCTGACAGAGGCTAGAACAAACAATAGCTTCAAGCGGTTGATTTGCATGTTGGCCCCCAGAGTCTTCTTCCTGATGGCAGAGGTTCGTATTCAGAGGAGAGGGGATGTTGAGAGTCTTCAATGATTTTTGTTGTTTGTTTCATGACTACACTCTCGTACAGGCTCTGTATGGGCTCATATTCTTTCTTCCCTATTACCTTCATAGCCATTTTGTGTATACTGGCAAGCCGGCTTTTCAGTTGTACTGTTATGTTGCCAAACCATGCTGTAATTCCATATCTAATGATGCTCTCTAGGGTTGCTGGTAGAACATCAGCATGATCTGGCTGCTCACTCCATACAGCCTCAGTCGCCTCAGAAAGTAAAGTCTCTGCTGTAGTCTATTGCACAGGTTATCAATGTGTGTTTTCCAGCAAAGAAGGTTGTTTATGTGTACACTAATTATACATGGACACCCGAGTGATTGTCTGGTTTTTGATGACCATTGGCTCATGGTCAGTTACTTGCCTCGGGTCAAAGACCATATCCTGTGTTGTGGTGACATTTAGAATGAGATGGTTGGTATCACACCACTTGATGAAGATTTCTATCTCATCATGGTACACAGAAGGGTCCATGTCCTTGTGGAGAAGGCTCAAAATCACAGTATCATCAGAGAATTGTATAATATAATTATTGAGGTGTACTTTCCTACAGTCATTAGTGTACAGTGTAAAATATAGGTGATACCACACAACATGGGACCCCTGTATTGCTATTTTTGGTCTCTGACAGTGTCCCATCTTCAATCTTCACCTGCTGGATTGATATGTTCGAATTTACAGGTTTTAGTGCTGCAGTGTTTTGAACAAGCTGCAGTTTTTTCAGAGAGGTGGAACTTAAGCTGGAAAAGAGGACTTTACAGTCGTCAATTCTCGAAGTAATGAACCTGTGCATCTGCCATGTTGAGGAATGGTCGGATCCTGCTATATTGCAGAGATGAAAATATGCAACCTTGGTAATATTATTAATGTGGTTATTGTGTTTAATGTGGTTATTGAAGGTCAGATCTACGTCGAAAGTTACGCCTAGGTTTTTTACTGTTGCAGAATGTCAGATAGGACTGTTATCAAAGTTTATTGAAATGTTCTGAACAGTCAATCTTTGCTGTCCTTGGGCCTGAAATTAGCTTTTCAGTTTTGTGGACATTCAGGAGCAGAAAGATCTTTGTTATCCAGCCTTTAACAGCTAGAACACAGGACTCTGGGTTAGAGATCCCCGAATGATCATTTGGGTTTATGGAAACACATAGCTGAGTACAAGCAATAAGAATGGCCATCTTTAGCAAAGCTACTACTTAGGCCACCAAGTGAGAGCATGTAAATCAAAAAAAGTTTTGGACCAAGTACAGAACCCTGAGAAACACCAAACTTTACCAAGTACAGAGGTGATTTGGTGTCGTTTAACGAAACAAATTGGGACCTGTTTGTTAAGAAAGATCTTAACCAGGAGAGTGCCAGGTTCCAAACTCCTTTGTTGTTTTCTGGACAGTTGAGTAAAATATTGTAATCAACAGTGTCAAGTGCTGCGCGTAGATCGAGGAGTCAGCAGTAAGAAGTAGATCATTTGCTACTTTGGTCAGGGTGGTTTCAGTGGTGTGGAATGGCCTAAAACCAGATTGGTATGGCTCAAATAAATTCTTAGAGGTAAGATAAGATCGATAGATAGATCGATAGAGGTAAGATCAACTGTTCAGCCAATAAATGCTCAAGGATTTCTGAGAAGAAAGGAGGGTTAGAGATTGGCCTGTGGTTGTTTAGGATGCCTGCATCCAGTCTTGCCTTTTTTCATTAGGGGTTTGATTAGAGCCAGTTTGATTATAACTGATTTTAATGCAGCGGGCGCAACCCCTGTGGAAAAAGAGTTATTTATAATAAGTAAGCAAGCAACAAGTGTTGGGTATAGATTTTTAATAAGTTTATCAAGCAGAGGATCTAGCAAGCAGGTAGTAGCTTTATAGGAGGCTACTAACTTAATAAAAGTGTTAAACATACTGTGTCAAAGTGACTTGCAAGTGCAAGACAGAGGATTTGTCAAAACAACAGCATCTGAAGCTACTGCACTCGTGGTAGCAGAGTTATCAATTTCTGCTTTTATTCTGTCCACCTTATTAGTAAAGAACTCCATGAAGTTATTACATGAAAATTGAGAGCTAATTGTAGCTGCAGGTTTATTTGAAAGCTGTGCCACTGTGTTGAATAATAATTTGGCTTATTCTTATTACTAGTGATTAGTTTTGAGCAGCAGGTAGTTCTGGCAAAGGAGAGAGCCTCCTTTTAATTTAGTAGGCTACTGGATCAGGCAAGTCGGAAAACCTCAAGTTTGGTTGAATGCCACTTGCTTAAGTGAATGGATTTCACTCGCAAGCCAATGGGCCAATTTGTCTTGTCTACTAGATCTAGAGGAGCAACAGACTTGGCATGTAGTACATAATTAACATTGTCTGTTAAACTGTACAGTGAGCCCTCATTGTGGTGAAGAGTACTTAAAGTTTGAGGTAGTGTCAGAATTTATCGTACAGCTATGAAAGTATTCATTTTGACTTTTGACTTTGTCAAAGGTGATTACTTCAACTTGAAAGATGATAAAAGAGTGATCCGATAATGTAGGCAAAACAGGGTATTTTTTAGACATGCCGTGGTGTAGGTGTAACCAGGACTACAGTGAAAACCCTTAGTGAGTGGGTTCGTTTGATTCTCAAAGTGAATGTTAAAACCTCCTAACGCTCCCATGGCCTCCCCAAACTCCTCCCACACCTGACTTTTTGCATCCACAATCAGTGAAGCTGTAGTCCTTCTGGCCTGCCGATACCTGTCTACTACTTGGGTTACCCAAGCCTGAATAGCCTCCTTCTTCAGCCTGATGGCCTCCTTCACCACTGGTGTCCACAAGCAGTTTCTTGGATTGCCACCTTGACAGGCACAAACTTCTTCTTCCTTCTGACCACAGCTCAGTGTGGCTGCTTCAACAATGGAGGATTTGGACATGGACCTCTCATATTCCATGTCCCCAGCCTCCCCCGGGATGCACGAGTGGGAGATGAAGATCTCACGGACAGGGGCCTCTGCCAGACCTTTCACCCAAACTACTTTCTTACCAGGTCCATCAAGCAGCCTGCCCTCCCACCTGATCCAACTCACCACCAGATGGTAATCAGTTGACAGCTCTGCTCCTCTCTTCACCCAAGTGTCTAAGCCATATGACCGCAGATCAGATGACAACCACAAAGTTGATTTATCTTCGGCCTGGCCTGTTTTGGTACCAGGTACATTTATGAACAGCCTTACACTCAAACATGGTGTTTGTTATGCACAATCCATGACGAGCACAGAAACCCAATAACAAACCACTGCACGGGTTCAGATCAGGCAGGTCGTTCCTCCCAATCACACCCTTCAAGTTCTCTCCATCACATCCACATGGACATTGAAGTCCCCCAGCAGAACTATGGAGTCTCCAGTTGGAGCTCCCTCCAGGACCCCACCGAGATACTCTTAAGAAGGCTGTGTACTCTGAACTACTGTGAAGTGCATTGGCATAGACAACAGTCAGGGTATTCCCTCCCACAACACGCAGTTGCAAAGAGGCAACCCTTGGCCGGTACTGTGTGTGGAGGTGAGCTCATCATCAGCATCAGTATTTCTACTCGATCTTCAACCTCCTGCACAAGCTTCGGCTCTTTACCCACCAGAGAGGTGACATCCCATGTTCCGAATGCCAGTCTTCGTAGCCAGAGGTCTGTCCAACTCAGCACTTGCCTTTGCCTGCCACCAAACCCTTATGCCTTCCCTTGGAGATAGTGAGTCCACATGGTGGTGGTCCCACATTGTTTTTGCGGGTTCAGCCTGAGCTGGATGCAGGCTCAGTCACCCTGTGCTTGCCAGCGAGCACCCCTTCCAGGCATGACTCCAGTAGGAGGCCCCGGTTTACCTGTTCCGGGCGAGGTAGATTTGTACCGTTGAGTCCGATTCATAAAGATTTTAGTTTGAACTGCACTTAGTCTGGCTCCTCACCTGGAACCAATTTACCTTGGTTGACAACCAGGAGCAATTGCCCCTCGACAACACAGCTCCCAGGATCATGCAGGCATGAAAACCCCTCCACTATGTTAAGGTGGCGATTCAGGGAGGGGGATTTTAATACCTTGTTACGAAAATGTAAAGCATTAATACATTACTTATTGATCATAAGTAAAACCATTGCTGACATTGTACACTGTTTACAGGTATGACATAATGAAAGATTGTACTTTTATTGCAGTGCACATTGTGTACACAGCCATTTTGACAAACCAATAAAGACTGCTTTTCTGTATCTCAGGATATGGAGACTTTGAGGAGATATCTGGCTTTGATTGAATCAAAGATGGCTCAAGTTAAAAGTTGGCTCAAGGACCCCCATGGGCAGCCTGGTAACTTTTCTTTCATGCCTTCTTGTAAAATACTTGGAATTCCAATATTATTTCGCAGTCTTATCCTGTGGTTTGTCCTTGTCCTTAGGAGACCCTTGTGAAATTGCTCTGCATCTGATACTGGATGAAGCTGGTAAGGTGGGAGAGTTATGCACTGGGAAGGAAAGGAAAGAGATACTGGGAACCACTAAGGTTCTGGGACAAATGACTGACCAGCTCACAGATCTGAGAACCAGGTAGCATGTCTCTGTAAGACAACAGAGAGAATGTTTCAAAGATGAGAGGTGCTGTTTACCATACGCATTACTTCAGTGTGGTCATGTAATTTCATGTGTTTATATGTATGTTTGCTCTTTCTGATAGAGGCCAGGGCCCATCCCCAGGGTGTGTGCAGCGTGCAGGCCAGTGTTTACAGGGTTTGGACCTGTTGTTTAGCAAGGTTGACAGTGCTGCCCAAAGACTGGAGGCTCTAATTAATGCCAAGCAGGCCATTGCCCGGAGGCTGGATGTTGCACAGGTTAAATGAAACACCGCTTTTTCTTTTCCATGCAGTTTTACACTCTCAGGAACAAAACCCTGATTTGCATAATCCTCATTTTAGTGGCTTAGAATTTGTAAGCTAAAAAGCTTACTCTCCTTTAAGATAAGATAAGATAAGATGAAGTTTCTTGGTAGATTTAGGCAGCATTCATGCTCGTTGTTTTGTTTGATGTGAAACAAATTACATAGTGCATGTGCGTCTTCAGGCTTGGCTGGCTGATCCTAATGGTGGCGCTGAAGGAGAAGAGAACATCAGAGTATTACTAGCAGAGGCCAAACGCATTGCTGACCTATGTGAAGACCCCAAAGAAAGAGATGACATTCTACACTCTATCAGCGAGATTGCAGGCCTCACTGCCAGACTTATGGATCTACGCAAGCAGTACGTTCTCCCTGTTCTTCCATTCTCACACTCTCTCAGACATTGATACAAATTATGTGTTGTAAATGCAATATCTAATTCCATTTTTTACATTGTAAATATTTAATTGTTAATCAATACATAACTATTAGGCTAATCAATATTAAAAATAATCCTTGCTAGCCCTAAATTTAATCAAGAACCCTTTATTATTGCACTGAACCAGAACCTGTACATTTGTGCATGTGGAAAGCACCAGAGGTACCAATATAAATATACAGAATAAACTCTGGCTATTATTTGTGTCTACAGGAAACAAATAGTAAATGTTGAGTTGTGCAGATAAAAAAAATTGTTATAATAATAATTCTTAAAAACCAAACAGGGAATTTTGGAACCTTTCTAACACTAAAGGCTGGTATTTAATGGCTCTTCTGAATGAATGGCTGATGGCTGATACACTTGGCTGACATTTGGGCTGAACAATTTGGGGAAAATATCTGATTGCAATTGGCAACTTTTATCTGTCTAAGTTTATAAATCACTTAAGACTTAAGCTCATACACTTGTTATTGCATTGAATTTTATCTATGAAAAGTTGTTCAGAAGATGTTGTTAAATTTTTTCTCTTCAGGAAAATAGGCCTCTTTACAATCACAAATTTAAAAAAAATTACTTACTACCTTTCTGTTTCTCCCTGAAATTGTGTTTCTCTGTCTTTGGCTATCTCAGGAGTAAAGGTGACAGTCCAGAGGCACGTGTTTTGGCAAAGCAGATTGGTGCAGCATTGCTGACCCTGCAGGCCAAGACCAACCGCGCTGTAGCCAATATGAGACCAGCCAAGCCTGCTGTCACCTTGGAAGGAAAGATGGAGCAAGCACTCCATTGGGTTAACAACCCTGGAGTGGATGACCGAGGAGTTGGTGGGTGGGGTTGAATGATACCCTTAAGGCCTTTTCACATTCAGAAGCAGCAACCACGGCAGCTGCCGCAGGTTCTCACTAAAATCATACTGTGGCAAACAAATCATTTTGTTGTCCGGCAGCGTTGCAGCGTCAGTTTCAGGCAGGCTGCAGGGCAGGGCTATGATAAAGACACAGAAACCCACAAACTCAAAAGATATCTGTAGCCAGACCCCCAGAAACTCAATAAAGGATAGCAATAAAATTATGAAACACTTAAATTACATACTGTGCACTATGCTGTGCATAATGCTGATATTAAAAACAACAGATTGCGTTAACAGTGTCAGAATTAATGTGAAATATTTCTATTTTCCTCAAGGTTGCAGCACATAAAAGCCTCCCCCGAAAACGTATTTCACGAAGGCAGAGTTCGATAATTACATTGACAGATGTGTGATTTTACTGTAGTGCAAGTAGATTTACATACTTATATCCATTATTACTGTAATATGGGAATAAGAATATTAAAGAGGAATCCTGCAGCAACATCTGTAATATTTAAAACAATTCATTGTTAATGAACCAACTTCATATTCTTAATATTGACATGATCACCTGTTTCATGGACCACGCTATTATTCACGCTGGCATCTCACCCTCTTCATTTGGATTGGCCAGTAGCCGGCAGCAGCAGTTTGGCATGGCCAAACTTCAGCGGCAGCAGCAGAGAAGTGGAAAAGACGTGCTTGTGCACATAGACAGCAACTGCATCCGTCTTCCTGTGCTGCTGCTGTTATAGGCTTGGAAGCACAGCTGTAGCCAGACTCTCATTGAAATGTATAGAGGCGGCAACCTGGCACTTCCCAGTGTGAAAAGGCCTTTAGATTTGGGTTTCCTTATTGTCAATATTGGAAATCAGGGATTATACATTCTTACTGTTTACAATTTGTGTAATGTTATTGACATGTATGTTTTACAGTTGACCTCCTGGCTAGTCTTAAAGGTCCCATATTATGCAAAACTGTTTTTTTCTTGTCCCTCTGCAAGTTAGTCAGTTGTCATGGTCTGTAACAAAACAGAAAGTCTGAAATGATGACACCGCCTGGTTTATACAGAATCCTCCTTTATGTAAAGTAGTCTGAAAAAAGCTTCTGGCGGTTGGTTTGAGAAACCTCCTCTTAGTGACATCACACAAGATACGCTGATCTAGAGCTCTGCCCCAGTTGTAAGAGAACACACCCCCTGAACAAACACCCTGCTCACTAGTCTCGGCTCAGTACAGACTCTGTGTAAACATGGCTCCTGTGCTCATCAACGCTGGATTTGTGCCGATGCTGATTCTCAGAGATGGCTCTAATTCCACTCTATCAGATTCTTCGGACTTAGTACTGGTGAGGAT
>OMOW01101342.1:0-11105 GCA_900312555.1 Lamprogrammus exutus
CTCTTCCGATCGAGCTCCTTCATAGCAAAGCAATCAGGAGCAACTGCAGTTGGCACCAAGCGTCTCTTCTGAAAGCTGCTCTACGTGTGTGTGTGCGTGTGTGCGCGTGCGCCTGCAGATCTCCCACTGACTCACGCATCTGTGTGTGGCAGACTGGTTCTGTTGGGCCGTGCAGACACACCCGCAATAAGTCGGCGCTCTCCGCTGTTCATGGTCAGTGCGCTGTGATCTTAGATCAATCACTTTACCCCACAAAATGTCAACAAATAGTGACAAAATGAGGCTGCTTTTGTCTGCACATAAAGCTGAATTGTTTTCTCTGTGGATTTTGTCACACACAGAAAAATGTGTTTTTACTGTTAGAGACACAGTTTACATTGAAGATTCATTCAAGTTGAGAGAAAATGTAAATAAGCAAAAACAAAAATCTAGATGGTTGCTATTTTCATAATCGCCTCTCACCCTGATCACATTTTTTACGATAAACTAGATGCTAACAAGGTGACATCAGATTCATGCTCAGCACAAAGTTTGAGGTCATATTTGTCATTATTTTTGTCGCTGCTCTAGTTTTTATTTTATTTCAATTTTTTTTACATTTTAATTTGCTGCTGCTGCTTTCATGGAGACAACAATTTCTGCAGCTTCAGGCAACAACTCAAAACTCAAATTCCCGTCGTTCACCCTTTGTGCACTGAAGAGATTAGGTATCGCCTGCGTTAGCCTGAGGATGACTGCCGTGCATGTGTGCACTTCTGACAATTACGACTGAAACAATCTAACAGCACAAATGACAAAAAGCTTCTGTAATTTATTACATATTTTGTTCTTTACATATTTTTTATTTATTATTTATTTATTCACACTTTTGTCATCATTCTTTACACCCTCAGCTCCTGATAATTGCTCCCCCTGGTGTGGCCTCATTAGAGCAACACGTCACATTGATCCTTAAAAGAGACGGCTGATGTTTTTTGTTATTTTTCCCCTTAATTTTTGAAATAAATTTGGAAAGCTTGACGTTCACTCCTCTGGATATGGATTTAGATTTATTTATTTACTCTCGAAGCACCATAGAGGAAGAATCCTCCTCTACAGCGGTATTGTTACATGCAAAAAAGCAAACAAATAAATAAATAATTAAAGGCTATAATAATTACATCAAAGTGCTAAAATGATTGCAATCAATATTGACAAGAAATAAAAATATAAATAGAAAGAAGTCCATTAAGTCAAATCCACCAAATTACCCTGAAAGCTTTGATTTTTGATTGATGTGAAAAAATCTGGAACTTTCCAAAATCCAACGTGTGTGTGTGTGTGTGATTCGCTTTATAACCCTACGCTACACCATCAATGCTTTCCAGGGGAGAAGCGAAAGTAAACGCGAGAATGTGTGTCATCATCCCCGCGTGTGATGAATCACATTGCGATTCCACACATGCACACACGGAAGACACACAATTAACGACCCCTCCCTTATCCTAAAGTGAGACTGTGCTCTTTAAAAATGAGTCGTGTTGAGATTACAAAGAAACACACACAGTTGATACCCCCTCCCCTCCATCAGCGGGCGTGTTCGGCCCACATGTCAGCATTCTGAGCAGACATAAACACTGTCTGGCATGGCTCTCGACCACATCGGGAAAAGTCGTTTCTGTGAAGCATACCGAGGCCTATAAAGAGATGGTAACCTAAAACTCAGTGTGCATAGCGATGCTGCAGCAAGGGAGAGTGGATGTGCAAAAATGAACATAACATGGAAAATCTGCACCTCTCACTTTTTTTGAGCCGCTGAATCCGTTTTTCTCCTCATGGTTTTCCAGCACGCTCGTTCCGAAAGCGTGGAAGCGTCGCAACGAGCTGCTGCAGTCATCACTGAAAAATGTCAGCAGCCTCGGGCTTGACCTTCTGCGCGTGTCGCCGCTGCCGTTTCAGCGCATTGATGATAACGACCCAGCCAGCGTCTTTGTAGTTACAGAGCTGCTGGCCAATTGATGTTTGGGATCAAAGCGTTGTCATATGTTAGCGCTGTTTTCGCTCTCATTCTGATAATCCGTTTACACAGACGTATTGATGCTTTCCAACACATTTTAGGCATGAGGGACAATCGATCAGCTTCCTGGAGCAACCAAATCAATAATGCTTAACCTGGAATTGTCTTTGTTTTTAAAAAGGAAAGAATGCATTTTTGATAATTTGTAGTTTTGACCAAACTATAACAGCAGGGATCCATTTACCTGGAATACTGCAGGGAGTAAGCACTAATGTGTCAAATGTGTGTGTGTGTGTGTGTGTGTGTGTGTCATTCTCAGGAGATTCTTTCACTCAGTTCCGCTTTTCGGATGAAAAGGACTGGGAGATGGACTCATTTACAGCCAGTCAGGTAAATCTATACTCTGCCAATCCTGCACCGTTTTTGGATCTTAACCCACTTTGTGAGGTTATGGATTGCCAAAGCTGCGATTATGTCCGGATTGAAAGTATGTGGCAGGGGAAATGCACAAATGCTAATGTGGCATTTGTGAGGGCTGTTCAAAGGCTGAGCGAACCGACCGACTGATGTTACGGCCGTTTAACACACACTTGTTGATATATATTAATCAGAAATGGCAGACTGAGATTGTCCAAATGAAAAGTACTAAATGCCTCTAGATTCTGGGGTCTAGCCGTTGTCACGCCGGGTTTAACGTTTTCATTTTGACTCCACATTCTGAGAAAGATCCAGTCATTCAATTATATCCATGATTGGATTGTACCGGTGTACCTAATAAAGTGGCCACAGGGTGAATGTCCAATACAGTGTGTATTAAATCCTCAAAGACAAACACGTGGAGCCTGGCTACACACAGCTGCTTTCATACATAACTCCTCTGTTTTCCAGTTTTATTTACCACAGTTTCCTGTTTTTAAAAAAAATCCATCATCTAGTTTTCGCCAGTGTTTGTCGACCTCCAGGCGTTGGCCCAGAGCCTTCAGCAAGTGCCTCTGCACCAGAGACTCAACCTGGAGGCCGAGCTGGTTCAGGTAGGCAAAGTGTTTAACAGCACTGTAGTCACACACAGTGTATGTATTGTTATAATGATTTGTATGCATCATGCTTTAATCTAAATAAATGCTGCAATTAGTGTGCAAATCGTTCAGGAAGACTTGGAGCACATACCTCCTTCAAGGCCAAAAAAAGCCAAGACAAAATTAGTCTTGTGCTAATAATATACTGACCCAAAGATCTAAAGAGAAAGAAACGACCATCATAAAGTCATTTTCTCGATATATAACTGGGCTGCACGATTTTGCCAAAACATATTTTGATTTTTCTGAAAAATGTTGCAATTTTGATCTTCGATGTTTAAGGCCGAAAATGCATTAAGTCACTCTGATATCACGCTGTTTTTGTGTTTAACAAGTAACAAAGCAAAAATACATTTTATTGACATTGGCTTTCTGTCAGATGCGTATTTTAGAGCTTTGGTGCTGGTTTCAAAGCTCACTTTATTCTCTGATGCTTCACACTCAGGTCTCCACGCCAGCAGACCTGCCCGCCATGGGGGTCGCACCTAAACAGGAGGCGGTAAAAATCCCCGTCTTCGCTCCTCCACCTGCACCGGTGAAAGGCCTTGACACACATCAGGGAGGCCTCGTAGCTTCAAGTCCGGCTTCAGGCCCAGATGCTCGGATTACACCGAGTGCTGCCGAGCAGCCGGCGGATGACGTTGACGAAGAGCTGGACCAGCTGCTCGGTTTACAAAAGCCAGGAAACCAGCGTGTCAGTGTTGCAGATGAAAGGAATGCAGATCCAGAGAACAGTGAGTATGGAGGAGAACATGGGTATGAGAATCAGTCAATTTAATGTGAAGGAATGCGTATGGAATGATTCATGAAAGGATGTTGCTCTTCACTGCATGACTAAAGTGTTCTCAACATCCCTTCATTGTATCAATTTGATTTGAATCCACACTCTCTAAAATAGTTCTAACAGCAGATATTGCTCAAAGCTCGCATGAGAAGTCAAACGTCTTCCAGTGGTACTTAAGATTCTTCTGATCTGCAGGGCCTGAGGATGCGGAGGAAGTGCTTTTAGAGGTGACAGAGAAGACGGAGGAGGTGAAAGATAAAGAGGGCACTTTAACTAAAGCCGCTCCTGCCAGACAGGAAATGACAGAGGAGGACCTGGAGGACTGGCTCGACAGCATGATCTCCTGACCCCCGAACCGTCAACATCACAGCCAGGCGTCGCCAGAACAAATGAGAAAAGGCTCAAATTAAATGAGTAAGATATCCATTTTTTGCGTTTCACTAGAGCTGGAAAAGCCTCTTCAATCGCTCGCGTGTGACAGACAAGTGCGAAGGACTTTTTGCTTGGAGAAAAGAACATGGAAGATGGCAATCCTAAGCATCCTTTACTGAATGAGTGTGACTGCGTTAGGAAGGGACAGGACATCTTGGACATTTGTGAGAATGTGTCAAAGTGTTCTGTCCACACCTCATTATCTATACAGAAAGAAGTCCGTGTTCCTTGCGAGACTGTCAAAGTTGCAAATCATGAGGCCGTAGGGGGGACGGACAGATAGAAGAAACGCCGACAACACTTTTGGTTTATTGCGTCAGTTACTTTATTCATTTCCTCCCCCTCATCAAAAGAAATGCTGTTTACCAAAGCGACTACATACATACAAATGGCCATACAATAGCGGTGAACCGTTTTGTCACGAGTGCTCATCCAATCCTTGAACCAAGTTTTGTTTTCTTTTCCTCAGCTTGTGGGGTTTCGTTTTACTGTGGAAGAAGTGCAGGACGCCACAGCTCAGGAACAAAACCAAACTAAGCAACATTTACACAAGGATCCTCTAGATTTTATACAACAAAATGTATTGTCTTTGTTTTACTCAAAAGCCACAAAACTAGCGAGAGCTAAATCTGCTTTGAACTAATCAGAACTAGAGCACTACAGTGTGTCAGGAGGGACAAAAATGGTTTTTGTTTGCATAGTTTCTTGTAAGGCACGTTGGCACTTGACAAACACCAAAGTGAGACATCTCTGATCCTGAAAGAACCATCTTCTATAAATCCAACAGATTCCAACCCGCTTTGAAAGGCAGGTCAGGTCTCGCTCATTTCATTGGACGTCACGTGATCAGCACTAACGATCAATAGTGATCAATACCAGTGGCACACATCCATCCTGTTTTGGTAATAATATACACCAACATCCTGGCATTACTCTATAAATTGTGCATATTCAGACATTCAGTTGTCATGCTTGTAACCCTCAATGTGTATCAAATGTCTACACACAACAAATTGTGCAACAGGTCGGGGTTAAGCAAGTGAAAAGGCAATGTGAATAAGAATCAAACGAACCTTGCATAAAAGAGGCGTCGTGGCAAAGTGAGTGTTCTCGGTGACGAGGAAGAGGACTTGGATGCGCACACCCGAAACGTCCAATCAGCCGTAATCAAAATTATTCTTGAAATATTTTCTGTGTTCATTCTAGAATTCAGAATTAGTGATTTTTACCTCAGGTTTCTTTTTTTTTAGTTTTTAAACACCATAGCAGAGGGAGAAGTCCAGCTCGTGTTCGGGTTCCATTAAGAGGGCGAAATCAGTTCAGTGTCTTTTTTTGTGTTTTCAGATAAAAGGAAAGTAGAGAAGGTGTTTTGGGGGTGCAAGGCGGGGCCACCCTCTCTAGCCCAGCTGGTCCTCGTATTGCTTGCGGAAGCAGTCGCCAATCGGGTAGAAGTCCCAGCATCTCTCCTGGTACATCTTCCACACGTACGACTCCTGCATGGGGGGGGGAGAGAACGTTGTCTTAAATGCGTGACTTGAAGTTGATTTTTACAGTATTTGCAGTCTGAAATGACTTCTAGTTGTCTTTACTTTCAGTCTTTAGGAACTGCAAGAAGGCGAGATTTACTCCCTGTTGCTTATTTTAAAAACCGGAGACTGTGTGTACATCAAAAAAAAGAACAAGGTGAAGCCCGGGCGCAGGTCAATAAGTTAAAATCTAAAAAAGCAAAGAACACCAACACATTGTTTCTTTCTTCCTCCTGCCAAGTCGTACTTGTGCAACATCTCAACCCACTTGATATGTTGCATAAGTAAAGCTTATCAAGTCGACCCGCAGGCCGCCGTTCTTCCTCTGCTGTCTTGAGAACACTAACCACACAAAAATGTTCAACGTAAAAGCCGAAAACCTCATGGCGTACCTGACCCGTGTGTTCAGTCTCGTCCTTGTTAATTAGGTACATCAGGAAGAACCTGCACAGAGGAGACGGAGAGTATTGTTAAAATGTTTACAGTGGATTATTTGGGGGTTATTATTATTATTACATTATTGTGTGTTTGTGGCTGCACTTACAGGTAGTTTGCGAGGTTGTGCTCTTGTAAGGTGTGAGTTTCAAACCCGTGAGGCGTCCGGTCAAAGTAGTCGTTCCCGATGCCACAGATGAAGCATTTGGTCTGAAAAAGGGAGAGCTGTGTCAGCTAAAACCAAACTTACATGCTGCATTTTGTATCTTGTTAAATGATTTGAGTCGTTTCCTCACCAACTTTTGGTAAAGTCCCTGGCTAAATGCAATTATTGTGTTACATTGTATGTGTTATCGCTTTCCACACTGAAATCTTCCTGTTTGGGTGCTGGATGAACTTGCTCCTTACCTCCATGTCCTCCTTCACCTGCTCCTGCTGGTCTCTCAGCTCGCCAAAGGCATCAATGATCAAACCTAGAGGACGACACAACGCTCTGTCAGACTTATGTTGATGACACTTTTTTTTAAAAGACGACTCATCAAGGTGTCGCTGCGGAACAAACACGCTATGCCACATACCCTGGATGATGGCCAGGAGGATGACAATGACAAAGAAGAAGAAGGTGATGTCAAAGAGAATGCGGTAGAGCTCGTACGGGTCTCCCGCTGGGTCCTCCAACTCGTCTCCAATGCCACCTCCAGCTCTCACGCCCACGTACATGTGGAACAAATAGCACTACAAAGAAGCAAACAAACAAAGCGGTTACTTGATGAGTCACTGCTACTGAAGGTCTGTGCTATCTACCACAGCCCAGCATGTCAGGGCGTCAGAAGCCATCAAAGTGGCTGGTACGGACCAATTTGTCAACCCCCACCCCTGCTGTTGTTGTGCACCTCCCCAAAATCTCACCTTTGACTTTAAAGGTGACGTTATGATGTGTTTTTCTGATGGTTTTGCTTGAGCACGCACACAAAAATGCTAAAAAGTTCCTGCAAATGCTGCTGAGTTGGAGGAGGAGGCTGAGACAAACTGACAATAAATGTATAAATGCTACTGTTTGTATCTCTTCTTATTACTTGCCCTTTCTTAATAGTTATTTCAATTTTATATTATGTGACTTAATTTATTTTCTTGTGGTTGCTCTTATTTGATAAAAAAATGTATCTGGACATATCCAAGAATGGATTGACAAAACGCAGTATTATGTCCACTTGCACGTAAAAACCTAGGTGCTGTGCTTGAGAGACCTTGAGTCAGTTGAATTGACAAAAAGATAACTTATTGCTGGCTGTTATTAGAAAAGGATACAAAGCACCCAGAAACCGGAATGAAGAATATGTGGGAGCAAACACAATGTAGCTTTCACAAATACTTAGAAAAGCTTTAGAATTAAAGGTTAACAAGTGACAATAATTCTCAGCTCAGTATTTGCCCCTTGCACACCCTGACGAAGGCCAGCAGGCTAAAATGTGTGCATCAACCATTCGTCTAGGAGCCGAAGAAATCTTTCAGCTCCCAACGTTTGGCCTTGCCTACATACTAACTTTTTCACTTATTCAAAAGAAGTAATTTCCAATTATCAGTCAAGGCGGTCGAACATACCGTCATCATGTCATCGCATTTCATGTCGGGCTCATCCTCATCCTCGCTCTTGTTGTAGAACTTGCGGAAGAAGTTGAAGGCCACCACAGTATAGAGATAGACGACCACTGCCAGCAGGCCCACAGTCAGCATCAGCTACAAGAGGAGAAACGTGAACAAGTTATGTGACTAAACCTTTACTGAGGGAAGTAAAGTTAACACCAGTGCATTCTTATTCCCAGAAACTCCCACTATATCGGTTTGGCAGCAGATTTCTTAGAAAAAGTGGGTTCGCTCCACTTCCACAGCCCTATTTTCCTGACCAGAGCCAAATTTGAACAAGCAACCGTTCCATTCAAGTTTTCTTCATCTCAAATCATCGCCTCCTCCAGCAGGACAGGTTAAGAGGATCCAAGCAGCAGAAATGACTGCACCTTTTTTAATTAAAATGTCAATTAAGGTTTGTTTGTTTTTCTTCCATATTTCGGCACACAAACTGCAATACTTTCAAGACCTGAACTGAGGATGTGAAGGCTGTATTTAGAAGTTTTCTGGACATTTAAATCATCAATTCACGTTATCAGTTTGAATGTATTGCTAAATTTTGCCCACAATTATCACCCTGTTAGTTATTTTAACAAACCCACATTAATTTAAGTTAATTTGTCATTTGTTTTAAAAAAAAAAAAAAATACATCTGCCACAAGCCTTTCCTCATTTAAGACACATTTAACCCAACATGCAGACACATTATAAGTCCCTCACGATTGACAAATAGACACAATTTGTGCACAACAAAATGGCCTAGATGGTGTCAGAAATGGGTAACAATTCATAGTGTGGGTGCCAATGTTCACATGTGCTTTGTTTTTTATTTCAGAACTCTGTCAATCATTTCCCGGTCCTTCTCGTCGGTGTTTCCGTGACGACGTTACAGAACCATAACTATAACTACAGACGCAGAGCATTTGCACCCACAAGAATCTCAATGCCAGAAAGCAAGGATTTGAAATCAGTTTATCAAATTTGATTACTGAAACTTTCTAGATCAGTGTAGGATGTCTTTAAGTCTCAGGATAGTGAGGAGATGAAGCTGCTTCCACCGTTGAAGTATAAACTGTTATGTTTAGTGTGGACTAAAGGCTGCAACACGTCTCTTATCTGTGCTGCTCTGTCTCCCCCTGCTGGCGGGCCCCACTTGCCTGCTTGCCATTGTGAGTGACGGAGGACAAAATGGTGCGGAGGGTCTTGAAGCCCATGGCGATGTCCAGCAGGTGGGCGGCAAAGAAGAAGTTGTTGAAATGTCCAAAAATGGACATGGTGGTGTACCAGATCAGATACAGGAAATACTGCAGGGACGAGACGGCAATAAAGTTGTACATTAGTGTTGAACATTCATTAACAACATAAGGGAAAGGGAAATGTTGCACACTGAATGTAGGAAATGATTACACCATAGATTACTGTACTTGCTTTTGGAATCCACAGAAAACATACTTACATTGTCAGTCAAAACTACGCCAAATTTCCAGATATGGTATTTTGTATCGATGGAGCTCAGCCTGTCAATAAGAAAACAAGTTCAATCACAATCAGTGTATAGCTGAGAGGCACAAGCACCACAATGATAAATGATATGCACACACACAAGCAATATAATGTAATTAGCAGAGTCCGGCCTTCTTCTCATCCACAGTGCTCAATTTAGAATATAAGCAGACATTTCCATACTTTCAATTGTAATTATTTTATTTGGTTATACATTAAAACTTAGGCCTGAGACAATCTTAATTAAATTCCCTGTAAGTCAGGCTTTTACCAAGACGCTTTTATATTTGTTTGGGTGTCAATATACTGGAGTGTTGACTTGATGATTACTTTGCTTGCTGAAATCTCTGGTTTTTGGTGCAAGGGGTTCACCAAACAGCTTTTAAGTTGCTCCCAAAGCAGAAAATGAGGGTTCAGTTCTCACCAGGAGACCAGCGAGGCTTCCCTCTCCACAGTCTCCACCGTGGGATCAAAGTCCAGAGCGCTCTTATCCAGCCCCAAGAGCTCAGCGATGCGTTCGGCTCCGTACATGTCACCGTACTTGTTGATCACCTACAGGGAGAGAGAATATCGCCACCAAACTATGAGCAAAAAAAATCTACATTTCAGATGGCAAAATTCAGTTTCTGGGCAGGGGTGCAGGTGTAGGTGGAGTGGTTGTGGTACACGATAGAGTGTAATTTTACTACAAATTGTCTCAGCATTGTAATAAATGTGTACATTAAATAAAAGTGTGTTCTGTGGTTCTGATAGTTGGCTCTGCTTTGGATCTGGTTCCAAGTTGGTAATCTTGTATTTTATGATCAGCAATGAACAAACAAGTCAGATAGTTATTGAGCTAAATAACAAATCTGTGTTGGATTCAGTTTTGGACACGTGCAATGTTAATATATTTACTGACTAATGTAGGATTTGCTCTCTGTTCTGTGTTGCAGCGCAGGGATGCAACCAATACTCGACTATATGAGGTTCATCATTTGATGTCAAAATTATGACTCAAATACATTTTGACACTCACCTTGCGCTTGATAAACTTGTCCCAGTAGTTGTTGGGGAAGGACCTGCAAATGAAGGCGCACAATTACAAATAACACTTTTGTGCAGACATTCAACCTGTAAAATGTCATGGCAAGTAACCCAAAAACTGTGCCAAGCATGAAGGAGGCCAAGGACTCACGGGGTGTTGATGACTAATCTGTCCCACTGGCCCTTGATGTCGTCGTCGGAGGGCTGCTCAGTGATGTAGAGGCCGTCAAACTCAAGCTTCCGGGAAATCTCCTTCTCCCTCTTAAACACCACCAGAGGAACCTGAAGGTAAAAACATGACGGTGGGGGTGAGGGGATTCCTCCCTAAAACTAAAAGCGCAAACAATTTATTCATAAAGCGTTTCGGGTGATCCTTACCTTCAGACAGTAATACCCAACCACACAGAGGAGGGAGATGACCGTGTGGAATATAGCCAGGAAGCGTAAGGTCGGTAACATGTAGCCAGAGCTCTCCTGGAGGACAAACTCATCCATGTCGAACAGTGTGTTCTCGTCATCTTCCTCATCGCCACCCCAGTGATTTTCATCATCTTCCTCTTCGTCATCAGCCTCACCGGTGACCTGAAGCACAAAGGGTTTTTTTTACACTATACAGTCTTCATAATTGGGAAGAAGTTTCAGGTTTAGCACCCCCCCCCCCCCCCTTCTCTCCACAACACTTTCACTTCTCACTCTGATCT
>OMOW01101346.1:0-11640 GCA_900312555.1 Lamprogrammus exutus
AGTTAGTCCAAAGCTGTAATAAGAAGCTGAGGCTTCCTGCTTGGGTAACAGAAAAGTGTAAAAGTGTAGCATCCAAATGGCGCTGCAGCTGCAGCCATCTTTGCTTTGCTAATGTAAAACATATGTGTTCAACCCTCTCTGACTGTCTTTGTCCTGCCAAAACTGACAGACAACAGGCCAAAGCCAAATCATTTGAACCAAATTAGCTACCACACCAAAGGAGAGGTGAGCTGGAACATCCTGTCAAATACTCCACCACCCAGACATAGAAAAGACAAAGTGCCATATTTACTAAAAATTTACGTCGGTTTTTAGGCGGACGCTAACGCTTCTTTGTATTTACTAAGGGGCCACACTGAGGTTTTGCGGCTGCCAAATGACAGAAATGTGGCTCCACTGAAAAATGTGTGTTTGGATTAATGCATTGCATGTTTTGGGCATTCCTTACATATGACAGCAAAAATATGGGAGGAGTGACTGGACAGTCATTAAAGTACACGACAGAACGTATTATCTTTGCTGCAGGAGTGGAAGGTGCGCTTGTCTTTTAGCTGCTGGGAGAAGCAGGTGTGAACTTCAAGGTGCACAATGAAAACAGTTTGATCTTACAGGAGAGAAAGAGAGAGAGGAAGAGTGAGGGAGGCAGAGAGAGGAAGAGACACTTTTTTATAGTGATATAAAGTATCACAGTGAAGACATCTGTCCCTTGCAACATATAACTAATATGTCAAGGGAACATTCTGTGAAGAGACTCTAGTGCGCTCCGCTGCCTTCTACACATGTGCAGTGGTGTCATTAAAGCGTTCAACAGTCCTTATTAATTTAATTCAAATTACACCACCTGTGGCTGTGCTCATTTACATCATCTGCGTTAGTAGATACCCTGCAAACTTGGGAGAACTGCATTGACAGAAAATGTTATGTTCCTGGCGGCGATATGTGGTGGGTTTCGTATACATATAGGCTATACCCCAAAGACTACAACCAATTTTCTGAGTGCCTTTCCTGTAAAATCTCCTTCTGACTTTGACAGAAACCTTTTCCACATGTCCAAGTTTATCTGCTTCTAACTTTAAAATACCAAGAGCCTAAACCTGTTCTTGTGACTGGATGTGATTACATAAAATTAAGAGAGGGAGAAAAACATAAATTTGTTGGGGGCAACTTTCCGTTTGAAACAACATTTCATGAAGTGAGAGCTTCAGAACTTTCTAAAGCTCTTCACTCTTTTAACTTTGAAACATCTGAAGAACCACATAATTGACAGCTTCTTTATATTCATTATGATCATTTATTAAACATGAACGTACAGTATCTTGTGTCAGTATCAAAACTCCCCACGAATCTCATTTCTGACTGAAAATAAGGGATTGACAGGCTGCAAAATGGAAGCAAGTGATTTTGTTTGAGGCGTAGCTGTCATAGCTGAAAACTCAATGGTTAAATAGTAAAACCTAGTTTGTTTGGTATAAAAATGTCTCCATGACTTCCCTCTTGGTGGAGCTTTGACAGCTGAAGCTGTGCATCATATCTAAGTTTAGTCGGTACTTGGCACCAGAACATGAACCCCTTAGAAAGCTACATCCTCACCAGTCTAATCACACTTTTCGCCCATCCATCACACCCTTCATTCTGCCAGTGGGAACAAAAATGCAGTCAGTGAGACAAGGTGTTCTGCTCATGCTGAGAATCACATGTGACATCTCACCTCAGTGATTTCTTAAAGTGGCTTAGGGGTGAAATGGCTCTTAAAGCCTATCAGCTATACAGAACTCCATTCATATCCTGACAGTGTACCACCTCGGGACTCGCACAAGCATACATATTTCGTAGCCATAATGCCAGTGCCTAGTAGCAAGGATTTCCACAACAAAGATCCTGGGTCTTGACTGGAAAAGTGGGCAAAGACAGGGAAAATGCATCCACCACCATCATGGTAAGTTTTGGGAAGCGCTATTTTCCAATCCTAAGGAGAACGTTCAACTTGTGTGATGTGTAATGTAAAGAAGCAGTTGATCAGTTAGCGGGATCCTCCATTTTTGTTACTCTGGGTATATCTTCCACATCTTGTTACATAACCATTAGACTCTCAAACCTGTGGGCTGGGTCTAATAGCAGTGGCTATGTGGAAATGTGCTGAAAGATGCATGCACATAACCATACAAGTAGCACGCAGCAGTATATTCTAAAAAATACAGACTCACAAACTTCCTTAGATTAAACCAGGCACCTGGGTACACCCATATAGATGTAGAAAAACACAAACACAAGATGCTAGCTGCACACACATACGTATGGCCCTGAAGTAGAAAGACGGAGGCGTGGCACTTTTGCCTGGCTTGTTTCACCTCAGCATTCCACCTCCTGAATTAGCCCGGGTGTTTTGCCAGAGCATTTGTTGGCTGCTAAACATGATTGATCGCAATATTTGTGTCTGCTACATTAGTCCGCTACAGCAGCCTCCTGTGGCCTGCCAAACACCATGCCTGCCTGTCGCCCATCAAAGGGCCTCTCTCAGCAAGAATGCTCAATGCTCCACTAAATCCGTCTATAAACACTCACTGTCCTCCTCCTCCACTCCTATCTACACCCCACCCCTGCTTTCCATCCCCAGCTGCTTCTTCTCTCCCACCCTGTCACATCGAGGTGTCTGCAAGGTTACGCAAGGAGGATGATTGTTACCTTTATTGAATGAGGTAGAGTCAAGTAAATCTGTGTAGCACTGGGGAATAAGCATCCCCAGCTGCTTCCTCCAAACAATTTGTGAGGACGAGAGTCAGGCAGCAAAGTGATGTTGAGGCTTTGTCAGGCTGCTTAGGGAATTCAGGGGCACAAGTAAACACAAGGTTGATGTGTATGTGTGTTTGTGTGTTTAAGTCTGTGCACTGAATGTGTTGTGCTGGGACATTCATTTCAATTTAAAGTTACACCACTAGGAGGACCTGCGGTGGAGTTACATGCAATTAACTTGTTCAATTGTAGGTCTAAATGGCTTTTTACAGTGTGATTGCTGGAGGTTCTGACTCTTTTCTGCCGACCTGGAACTCTAAAGGGACTCAGACTGAGATCTCATCCAGTCTTGTCATTCAAGGTAGCTAAGAGAAGTTAAACACCACTGCTTTCAGCATATACAAATTAAAGTATATGAGATCAAGAATGCCTCACATTGTAATCAGCACACATCAATATAAATGTGTACATACTTCAAGCTGAAGATTTGAAACCTATTGAAATATTTAGTGCAAGGGCTCAAGGCTGCTGCCAGGATAAACACTCGCCCACAACGGCAGAAACAAGGGGCGCACTCCCCGGTCGCGGTACTTCTGGCTTGGTCGTACGCCTTTACTAGTACAATTTAGTCCGTACAGCTGGGACACAATTATGAGACAAAATCCACCCACAGGTTGAAAACGTCATCCTGCATCATCTTCTTGGCTCCGCTCACTCTCATTAAAGTTGTTTGAGTGGCAGTTGCAACTTGCTGTAAAAGTGTACCTGCACCTAGAACGCCATCTGTGACATCCCAAGCATGAAAGGTATTTTTTATTACACAAAGTGTAATTGCACGTAACGTATCGGATGTCATTATCCAAGTACCGTATCTGGAGACGGCGATCGTGATTTAATGCCAGCTGTAAAAGGGTTTGCATACTTGGATATGGTCATGACCAAACATAGTCAGTTTTGAAACAATTATCATTAACTGAATACGTTTGACCTTTGAAATAGCCTCAAAGTGTCTTACACCTCTGGCCAGACACCTCAGATTTGTCAAATTATTCTACTATTACTATTACTATCTACTATCTCAAATTTGTGGAAAGTTCATGTTTTACAAATGCTATCTTTTTGTCACCCTGCAGAGGTGTCTCTCTGTAACTTGGTATATACACACACAGATCCATGCAAACACACATATTGTGAAGTTTAGTATCACCTTGCTATGCGAGTAGACACACTGACCTCAGTGTGTTTTTTTTAGAAATAGCTTTCAAGGACTCTATTTCAACGAGTGCCACTGAGTGCCAAATTAACCTTTACCCCGTATGGCTCCAGTGTCATAGCAGTAAACCTAAAATAGCAGAAGCTCAGTGAGATCATTAAGATTTTATTTGTGAGCGTGTTGACAAAACACAGGAGGACTGTGTGAGTTAAGGTCCATACTTAACAATTCAAATCATAAAGATGTCTAAGTACCATATGCTCTAAAATATTACACCCCCCCACACATGCTCACACACCTCCACAGGCGAACACACACTGGTACAGTCACACACTAACACAGTTTGTTATGTCCTTTGGTTTCATCAATTATCAGCAGGGGGCTAACATCCCATCGCTCAGTATGTCCTGGAACTGCTAAAAATACCAGCATACACGTATGCACACACACATGCACACACACAGATATGTTAACAGAAGGATTCCACACCTTATGGTTTTAAACACATTCAGCATGTCATGATTATTATTGATTGTCCCAATATGGCTCCAGTTTAATACATCAGGGGAACATTAAATTCCAACAGTAAATTAATTTCCGACATGAATATTTAAACTGATTTAAACTGAAATAGCAAGGCCATTAGCCAAGGTGCAACATGATAAATACTAGGATTTACATTTTCTCCGCCCTTAGTATTGCAAAAGATTTGTAATGTTGTTAATTTTTAATGGTTTATTTTAGAATTATGACTTAAGTCAGGAATGGCAGATACGCCTCAGTGTCCTGATCACCATGTCGAGGTTTATTCCACTGATAATCACCCAGACAGTTGTAATTTAATTTGGATCAAAATTGGCAGGTTGATATGGGTTGCATGTTTTGCACTAAACGAAAGTATTACTAATTACAAGCTTCTGCTGAGAAATATAATCCCACTGCCGTTCTCTGTGCTAGGTGGTGGACCGAATCTGTTCGCTAGCTTAGCTACAAACTTAGTGTAGTAACAGAGAGAAGGAAACAGATGGAAATGCAATGAATGTTGTTTGCTGCTCGCCAGCAGTCGACAAGCAGAGTTGTATAATATGCCTAGAATGGAGCTTTCAAGCCAAACTAAAGGGGCGAAGCATCAGACCTGACAACCCAGTAAGCAAAAAAATGCTACAAAGCTTGTGCTGCTACAGGCAGGGAATGTTCTTTTCGTAGGTCAGCCAGGGGTACATTCATGAATAGTGTGTTCTGGATTATGCCTCATAAATATTCATGAACTTGCTCCTGGCTCACCTAAGAAAAACAAATTTGCATGTAGGCAACACATCAAACCTCTCCAAACATCCTGATTTATGGAGGAAGTTCAAAGATCAACAGGTGTGCATAACAGATACAAGAGATATAAGAATTGTGACGCTAATATCATTTGGTCGTTACCACGTTCTGCATTTTTATTTCTGCCCCAAAATGTCGCCTGTTCGCGTAATAGCTGTAACGGCTATGCTAGTTTGTAGCTAACAATGGATGCTGGGAAGTAGCTAGGTAATGTGAAACAGATGCACACAGTATAGGTACCCCGATGACCTTTCAGTTATCAACTTTCATTCTTAACAAAATAATTGACCGCTGAATGCCACTATTGACCAATCAGAATTGCACATTACAGAGAGCCACTAGAGTTGGCACAATCGATGATCTCTTCGCCTGGACTGGACAGCAAAATTTGAGATCAGCACACAGAGGCTCCCTGCTCACAGTATAAATACATTATTGAGGCCAGGAAGAGGCCCTGATGTTACTTGCAGTTGAAAAGCCTTAAACATCATGTTGACCATCTTCCCGGCCTTTCAGAAATCTCACTAACTCTAGAATCTCTACATTACTGAATATCAGCCTGTGCAACATCACCTTTACCAGGACCTTTCTAGCAACGGCCAAGAGAGAATACCTCAACTATTGCTGATTGATTTGCGACCATTGACTCCAGATTTAGGTCAACGATTCAGAGGGTTGGTAACATTTGGCCCTCAGTGGCCTTGCTTTGCTGTAGGAAGATGTCCCAAGGTGACGAGGGGAGGGACACCCAGTAAGACCTTGATGGGTCCACTCTGTTCCTAGGAAACAACCAACCAAATTAGGCAAGGTTCAACATAGGTCGGGTAGTGTCTTTACTATTGCCATGGGTCCCAGGTCAGCATGTCAATATGTCTTATATCTGAGTGGACAATAGTCATCTCTACATACGTGGTACAGCTGGGAAAGAGTGTGTGAACTGAAGTACAGGGAAAAATGGAAGTGTTCTTTACTGACATGGGGAACAAGTTAAAAGAAAAGCTGCTCCTTAATTGGCAGAGCATCATTCTGCTGCCAGTGTTGTTGTTTTCTAACTATTTGGGTTAGGGTTAGGATCTGTTCGGGTCAACTTAATTTTGGATTAAAAATAGTGTTAAATAGTGTTTCGACAAGTCTGCTGCAGACAGGCTCCAATGTTTTGGACCTGTGAAGAAATCTATAACCAATGCCTTTCCATCTGCATATGCCAATACTAAAATAGACTGCATGTTTTTAACAGAAACCTTATATTTGACAGTCAACCAATACTTATAAATGACAACAACTTTGCACAAGCAAATTGAAATAGAAGGAAGAGTCAGGATTATTTCCTATAACTTTCAGTCATAAAGGTTCCTGTTTATTTAATTTTTCCTCTTTTGAATACCATGCACCTTGAAACATAACCCTGAAACTGCTGTGGACTGAGACTTCTGTACGATAAGATCATTATTGTGATGGATATCAACCCCACTGATCACACAGGAGACTTAAAAGCAATAACTGTTAACTGCACCTACCAATAAACATGGTCACACTCCAGATCTTATCATTCCTCACATTCTCTGTGGTTATAGTTTCCACACCCAACAGATATCAGATCTCTGTTTTTGTTGACAGTGAGTGTAATATGGCAAAACCGTAAGCTCTGCTACAGGAATGTAAACAATACTGACAAATATATTTTCTACTTCAGTATTGTTACAATATAGCTGAAGCTAAATGATGTCACTGATGATGCATGTCTGCTATATCTTGGACATGGGAGAATTCCTGCAACATTTACATACATCAGTGGCATAACTACCTGGATGGATCAGATGTTAGTTCAACAGCCCTTTCTCCTGTCCATTAAATGAAGCTTAGGCTAATCAGACTGACCACAGTTATGATTCTACGATACGATTATTTTTATTCAGGAACTGTAATCTCTGAACCATTTATAGTTCCTACTCCAGGATAGGTACTTTCCGGTTGATTCAGGCACTGCTGGGTGGCGCTACCAAGACCAAATACCATTGATTGGTCAGATGCAAGCTTCCGCAGGTGGACAACCACCATTACTAAATACTCGCAATTATCTTATTGTTGGAAAATGAAAAACAAATATCTTGCTAAGCGTGCGGCTATAATACAGCACTGAGGAGAGAAAAACCCAATAACACTCTTCAATGCAGCTCCAACAGAAAGGGTAGAAAATGGTACAACACAATGGATTTTATTTTTGGACACAGACCGATGTGGACCGACTGGTATCGTCTGTAGTACGTCTGCAATGGTGACATTGCACAACTGCATTGTTCCTCAGATAAAGGAATTGTCACAAGAAGATAAATTGTAAGTTTGTGTTGTGGGAATAATGCTGATGGTTATCTTCACACACTCCAAACTAGGAATGTGTGCAAGGAACTTGGTGTAGTTTCTATTGTGGTCAAGTAGTTCCAAATTAACTGTTGTTCCAAATCTTCTGTGTGAAAGCGTCTTTTCAATTTGGAAAAAATGTAGGTGATTCCAGGTCCTGACTAAAAGGAAGAAGAAATTGTGATAAAAGGAAAACAAACTAGTCCATTTCCAAATTGTGTTGCTTCAAAAACAAATATAAAGTTTTGGGGATCAGACTAACTTCACATTTTCACATACAATCTCAACAGGGTGATGCAGGGAGTGAATGATCACAAGAAAATAGGTCAGGAGGAACCCAATCAAATCGGTAATATGTCTGTGCGGCCGCTGCTCCATTTGCAAAAATTCTCAAGAGAAATGTTAGAGTTATTTCCTTAGGAGGAAATCAAAAGGGACAGAGCTGGGGCAAGCACACACTGTCATAAAAGCAGTAAACCTCCCTAATTTGGTAGAGAATGACTGTAATCATTTTATGGAAGAAACCTCTGCAAGCCTAATAAATGTGTGATTGTGTGTCTCAGCCAGCAATGAAATGCTGTTAGTTAACATGGCTGCAGAACCTGGCAGTGCCAGATGAGACGCTCTGTCACATTCAGATTGTTCAATTAGGCCATATCTTAGCAGGTCAGGTCAGGCGGGAAGCCCAGCATGTGGGCAAGGAGCAAAAATGGCAACCGCACAGACACAGCAGCCTGTTCTTTCATTTCACAAGATCTATATCTTCATCTATACTTCCATGTAGACGTGTGTTTTTGGAGTTCAAAGAGGCCGTCGTAGTGGTCAGTCTTTCTCTCTGGAATTGATATTACTCGGCTGGAGAGCTACGTGTGGAGAGAACATATTGGATTTTGATTGAATCAGATCATATCACGTTATTTTTAGACATAGTTATGGCAGGACAGCTTTGAGCTGTGTGCCAACTCAGGGGGTGATTTCTTCAAAGTCCTCATTTCAAGACTGAATACATCATATAGGGGCATCAAAGGGTCTTCAAGTGTGACCTAGAAAAGTAGTCTTCTTCTGCTCATACACTACGGCCAGGGCATCCGTTGTAACCTTTAGTGCCCCCAAATTCACTGCATACCAGTCACTTCATCAACTTGTTAAGATTGGAAATACATCAGGGGAACAAGTCATATAGTATTTATAGGATGTTTGCATATGTGTGTTCAATGATTTATGCATTATGATGAACTGGACCAGTAAAACAACCCTTTAAGTTGAAGATTAAGTAAATAGCTATGACATATTTATCACTATTACTGTCCTTGACACGGAGAAAATAATTCCATTTTGACTTTCAGATTTTTATTAAAACTTATATTTCAATCAATTATAAGGAAAGAACCATGAATTACAACTGTTTTTGCCAGAAGGGATGGAGGACAAATGTGATCAATTCACCCAGTTGTGCTATTCAAATGTTCAAATCACTTCAAACTGCTTTCAGTCTGTTGTGGAGGTTGTGGAGGGTTCACAAATGAAGCTAAAATGCAACCACTTGCTTTCCAATTTTGTTTAAAAAGTACATTTGTGCTTTATTACACTTATGCATTAGAACAAGTTTCAGGCATTAGACATTGTGGGAGAAATCTATACACAACTCGAGTTTACTAACCAGATCCAGATGCAGTATTGCATTTTTCATCTATCCTTTTGAGTGGAATATATTTTCCTTGCACTACCGCTCTGAATATTAAAGCATTGGCCAACTTTACAGAACATTAGAAGTTATTCATAAGAGCAGCAAGCAGGTTTATACTGCCTGCCTGGGAACAATTTCTTACTCATAAACCTGAGTTACCACATTCAGTTTTGCCATGTGCTTTTATGTAGCTTGCCATATCCTCTTTAGCATTTGCAAAATTACCACCTGCTCCACTCAGATGGTATATTTGAACTGTCCAATATATCTAATTTGTGAAAAAGAAAGCAGTCTCCTGTGACTTCCTCAGTTGATGATATTACACTGATTCTGCAGGTGGGTTTTATGAATAGGCCCCCTTCTGTGCCCAAAATTGCATTTTCTGTGCTGCTGCTTCTTTAGTTAAATTAGACAGCTCCGAGGACATTTTGATTCTGTCATTCAGACATATCTAACATTCAAACTATATTCAAACTATGCTCAGTGTCACAAGGTTACTGGCAGTCCTCACAGATAGATGTTTACAGCATGATCAAAGAATCCACCAAGGACACTACTACATATAGTTGCCACTGTCGATGCTTTTCATTTCTGAGTCAAAGAATTATAAGACTTTACAATTGTACCCCATTAGCATTTTTTCACAGCAGTGATGCTCTTTGGGTTTCTTTCAAACATTGCATGCTGCATAATTACTGTTTGTGCAGACCTTGGGGGCTTTTAAAACCACTGGGGTCTGCATTTGTATTTGGCTGAGAAGGCTCAGCTTTAAGGGTTGCACTTCATGAATCCATTGCAGAGAGATATTGGACGGATGAATGCTGCTTTGCAAAATAGGAGTTTGAGCTGTGAACAGGTTATAAGGGTCACTTGGTGATTTGTATGAATGTATGGTTGTTGAGCTGGAGACGCTGGTCGCACATGAAAGCTACGCTGATAGCTTATCAGCAGCAGCAATGCTTGACTACAGTGTTCTGCCTGAATGAACAGCCATGCTTGACTTAAATGCCCCGAACAACTGTTGAGACCTTGGCTTACCCACAATTGAAATGTGCAAAGTTTTCTTATAAAAATGCTTCGTTCATCGAGTCACTGAAGAAGATATGCAAAGATTCAAAACTGTACAACATATTTTTGTCGTCCCTCCCCCTTCAGGGACAGCTATGCCAGCTGACCAGCAGGTCTTTTGTTTCCTCAAATACTCCATCTTGTCTTGGATACATGTCTTCTTCTTTTTCTCTGTTTTCTGTCTTTTCTAGACTGTCATGCAGGTAACACTGATTTATTCCCAATATGCATACATGTCCTTTGACCAGCCGTCACATCTATACCTGAGTATCTGTCCAGAGGCTTGCCTGCATCATGATTAGATAGACCATATTTCTGCTTGATTTAAAGCTATGTTGTGAGAGAGTAGCTAGTGTAACAATGAGGTAAAATGCTTTCTAATTGTGAGTCTCCTTGTTTTTGAAGTTAGAATCAGTTTATGTTCAGTGTCAATCTGCCATCTTCATTCAGCCAATATCTGTCAGCTCTATTCAGGAACCCATTGCAGGATCCTGAGATTCTGAAGCTGTTGGCCACTTTCCCTTTGGCTTTATCTATGATAGGCCTGTCTTGTACAAACCACTGAAACTTAACCCTGGTGGCTGGCTCTGTTATTGATTGCCAAGGAAATTGCATCTGGACTTTCACACTGCAATGGGTTCCTGCTGCAGATTTCAACCACACATTTTTAGGGCCTCAGACCCTCAAAATGTCGGCTAAGGCTGCATGCTCTTTTGCTCTAGAAGACAAAGAAGGGCCATTGAACCAGTTTCCCAGGGTCCTTCACGTTTTCACACCTGGGTGTGAAAACCCACCCATGGACCCTGTTTTCAACCATCATTGCTCAAGTGTGGCCACCGACCTATGGCTATCTGTGACTTTGTCCATAAAACCGGCGGTCAGTTTCAAATCAGTCTCTCTCACACTCCGGCTGTTAAGAGATCTCCGCTTGTGTCCCGACCCTGAAGGAGTCAAACGACCGAAGAGCAAAGAACTATGTTTCCTAATCTCACCATTTAGCCACAGTAGAGTAAGGTTAACTCGGCTTTGTTCCAGTAACTCCAGTAATATTTAGAAACCGGTTGTTCATTTCACTCACTGTACACTGTTCACTGTTCAAATCATCCTCCCCCCCATCTCTTGACTCCAGTTTTAAAATTTTAATTTACATACTTTCTTATGTTTTATTGTTGTTACCATTATGCTATGTTTTTATTATACTTTGTACTTATTAAATGATTTTACTGTGTGTGTAAAGCGACTTTGAGTATCTAAAAAA
>OMOW01101347.1:0-10357 GCA_900312555.1 Lamprogrammus exutus
CCACTCTTGTCATTTGTTAGTTGCTATCTGTTATCTGTTTGTAAAATTGTCGTTTCTTATTGTCAGCGTCTTTGGGTCACTGAAAAGCGCTTTATAAAATAAATGAATTATTATTATTATTATTATCCTGCCTGTTCTGACAATTCATATTTATATTGACAAAAATCAGACCAGGATAACACGAGGCATTTTCAGTGTCATTATACTGTGACACATCTCTGACAAAGACTATGCTGCAAATAAAATCTGGTGATAATTATTCATCCATCATTTTGGCACAATGTTCGCACAAAGCTGCAACATTTTAAGAAATAACACCTTGGCTCATCTCGCTCGCCCTCAGTCCAAATATAAAAACACAGCTGTTTGGTGTTCCATAGCTGAAGAACGGAGGGGCAGCAGTAACACTGCACTGAAGGAGTATTATGCAAAGGACCATTAACCTGGAATGGCCAAATTTATAAAGGAAATCCACAGTAAAAGATAAGTTTATTTTTTCCCCACTAACTTTGCTCAAAGTTTTTACTCTCACCGTTTAAAAATGCATAAAAAAATGATAAAATCCATAAATTAATGACATTTTAAATGAAAAAAGTTTATATTTAAGAACAAGAACAAGCTTAAAGCTGATCCAGTCTTTTGTGGAACTGTTTTCCACTTTAGTGCCCGTTTCTTTCTCCACTGCACTCGCAGCCGAGCAGGGCTAAAATTGAGATGAGCTGTCAAATTTCTGACCCTGTTTCAATGTAGGAGGCCAAAGTGTGCTGGTGCCCATGCTGACCTGGACTGTGTTGATGTGAGCAGCACACTGATTAGCTCACATGGGTCAAATTGCAAGGGACAGGGGGGGATTGAAGACCAGATTGCAAAAGCTCAAACAGAGTCAGTTTGTCTTTCTGTTAATGGAACAGCTTTAAGTTGTGTCTCTAGAGGACATTACAAATCAGAGCATTGGCTCTTATGGATCAGCACAAAAAAAGAGAATTTTTTGTGTTTAACATTCTTAACTGACAAAACTATGGGAATATCATTCCTAATTCTGCTGCAGAGTGGATTTACCCCCTAATTTCCATCCAGGAAGACTCAATTATACCTATTTTTCTACATACTTAAACCATCGTAACGACTCAATTATACATAAGGACCCTCTTAAACTTCTAGAGCGGCAGTGACCCGCTCTTTCTCATTCACCGCGTTTCTTCTCTCAATTTCCTCCAAACAGACAGATACTTCTCTCACTAATTAGACACACTGTCACTAAAAGGCCAGTGCCAGGGTAATTGGGGTGATCCTTTACATCTTTAATGACCACTCGGGAATGCACTTCCGTCACTTCAGGACTAACTGTGATACATTTAGTTGTTTGAGTGAAGGATTATGCATTATCCCCCATCTGCAGAACTTTGCCTACAGATCTGTGCGTATCAGTTTGCAGGAAAATACAGTGCCTCACAAATATGAGGCAGTTCATGTAAAATGCTTAAAATGTGCATTAAATGACAAAGAGATACACATACATTATATTTGTAGGTATATCTGTGAGATACTGACTATTATATGTGTACTTTGTGTTCGTATGTGTATGTTTCAAATGAGTTTATATGTTTAAGCTATCATCAGCTGTTTGTTGATTTGACCTGCTCACAATAGAGCTGACACAAACAGCACAACATGTTTCTGTTGAAAATGAAGGTGGTTAAATAGGGTTCTTTGTCATGGCTGTACTGCAAAGTATTTTAGTTTCGTCTTGAAGACTTTATGTGAAAGACAAAGCAATATTTTTGATTCAACTCTGTGCTCATGTGTTTTGAATGAACTCTTTTGTTATTCAGCACACTGTATAATGCTAAGCGTAAAATTCATGAACCTCTGAAAATGCTGTTTATGTTCTATTTCTTTATATCAAACACAAAGACATTGGCACTTCTTTGAAGTAAAGAGTGCTCCATTCACTGAGAAAATGTTAAGTGTCACCTTGGGACTCACTGCCGTAATTCACATCCCACCCTTAAGGAGCACAATTCTGAAGCATCACCAAAAAGGACAGATCTGTTTTTCTGTAGTAATAGTTTAAAAAGGGCAACGTTTAAGTCCTTGTCCTTCTAATAAATATTTATTAAATATTCTTGCTTTTGAAAGATCTGAAAGATCTTCTTACAATTGTTAGTGTTAACTGGGAAGTATAAAGTGAATCACATTTTAATGTAGCAGGTCTCTGTTTTTTCTGTAGAGGTACAGCCCATTTACATGGGTCTAGTCTTAACATACTTTATCTATGCAATTGGATATACAAACTTACAGTCATGTTTTGTCAGTTTTTAATTCCAAACTTTGCAGCGCCAGACTGATCTAAAACAATTGGCCAGGTAAACAAAGACGCTCCAAACAGAAAATAGATCTGTTTCTTTTCCCTTTTCATTTCCTCCAGTGGGTGTCAGGTGACTGACAATAATAAAAGCGTCATTTAACATGCATGCCAATATGAAAAAACACTAAACCTAGGCACAATGAAATAATGGAACATTAACTCTGACAAAACCAAATTATGGTTTTCTGTGTGCTGTGATGGATTATCTACAAAGGCAATTTTTAAGTCATTTTTTCCCAGTGTTCAAAAGAAAATTGTTGCAAATGCCTCCTTGTAACGGTGAGAAAAGCTCTGATTACACTGCAGACATAATTAGCAATGTAAACGAGAGATGCAACCCAAATGATTGGCAGAGCCCTCATAAAGGAAGAAAAAAAGAAATAAAAAGAAAGAAGAAAATCGAATACACAGTTAGCTGAGACCTTAACTACAGGGAAACCATGCAAATAAGGGAAGTGTCTCTGTCACTTTGACTATAATATGTACTTAAAACCTCCTTGAATGTCAAGCGAAATGATACCTTTTGCAAGAGCCATCAGCACGTTATTTGGATGAGACAACGTCCCTATTGGCATTCACATCATATGGCTTTTCCACATTTTAAATGAACTACATGTAGCATTTTAATGTGTCCTTGTACACTATTAACAAATAATCAGAATTAGACAATGGTTGAAACAATCAGTAGTCATGAGCCCACGCTGGCATCACCATTGTTTCTTTTAAAAAAGAGCAGATGAGCTTTTGTCCTATTTGCTTCCTGTCACAAAGAGAACATTGCAAGCTTAGCCTGCATGGTGTCACTCAACAGGTGATGGTTTTCCCCTTCTCCAAATTGAAGAGGATGAAGTGGTCTCTCACAGCTCTTACCGTATGCCAAGGGGTTATTGCATTTTTGCACAGAATATCTTGCTGTTTTTTGCCATAAAGCAACCACTTTCCTACAAAATCCTGCTGGTGCCAATGCAAATGACACCTCACGTCAACTTATTCATAATATACCCTAAGAATAAGAGAGAATCAACATTGAATTACAGATGAACTCGAATCATTGTGACACAAGTTTCATTGTCTTCATTTCAAATCCATTGTTCAGTGCTCCAACCCCGGGCTCCATTAAGCTATACATCAATACTAAAATGGACTCCTTGCATTAAGAATCAACAATAAGAACTGCAGCTTTCTGTTGCTTTCAAGCCAATTTTCTGGTTATCTGGACGAAAACCACCAAAACAGTGAAGGCTTGCACAAAAGCGTGGGCGGCTGCTCCCACACAAACTGCCCAGAATGAAACAGCAGACAGCACAAGAAAACGAGCAACCGGTGAACAAAGGCAAATATTTAGCAAGCAAAGAGACAGATTTTAAAGATTTTTTTATCCAAAACAGGGGCTAAAATGCCAGTCAGTATTAGATTTACATTCACCAAGCAGTCAGAAAGACCAGTAGTATGCCAAACGTGACAATAGTAATCTTATTGTTTCAATTCATGTCACACTGGGCGAGGAAAACCAGTGTCAGACTGCGATATGTGATGCATCTCAGTTTGTGCATTTAATAATTGCCACACACACAAACAGGATCAAAACAATGTGGGCAGATATCAGCATCAACTTGTCATCCATCTCCACTGGTTTACAGTATAAACGTGGATCGTAGCTGCACTCAAAATGTGATATTTTTGGTCCTAATTTTCTGACAATTTTGCCGCAGGCAGTCTTTGGTCGCAAAAATACTAAATTGGTCACATCATGCAGTTCACAACTTCCAAGGTGGTAACGTGCAACATGATTAAGAGCCCTCTGTCAAACAGTAAGCACATCCAGACATAAGTTATACATACTTTCTATAAATGCTGACTGGCTCACTTCCTGTCATTTCTAACGTTAAGGTCACTATTACTAAATCCAATTATGTAAAAAAAACAACCTCAAAACCAGTGAGATGAGTAAAAGCAAAATGAGGTGCTTTGGGGACAACTAAACACACACACACACACACACTGGATCAAGAGCTCATAAGTGAATTGATACACTGTGATGACTACACACTGAGATGAAAATTGCTGAGGGAATTACTGCCCTGTGTCCTTGAAACTATCAAAGAGCCTTGTGCCCTTGTTCGTGCACAGATGTGAATACGTGCGCACCCCCACAGATGCATTCACAATACTGCAGCGTGCGTTGGACCCTAGCAGTTCATATGCAGACATATTGAATGTTATGTATTTGTATATGTGCTGATACTTGATATGGTAAATGGTTTTGTTTGATCAGTTTATGTCAGTGTTTAATAAATAAAATTGAAGTTTGGTGAAAATGCAGGTTTTCTTCATATATGCATATATATTGAACTGTAGCCTGCCTTGACCCCTTCAAACACTTTTATTTAAGGATTACGATTGAGTATTCTTTTTTTTTTAGCTTTGTTTTGTTATCCTTGATGCATATTTAAAATCGTGTGCATTAAAAGCGATACCTCAGGCACATATGTACTTTTAACTTATTGAGCACATTTAATCTCTTTCTCTCCAGCTCTCTCAGACACACACACATACACACAGATGCTTTTTTAAATGCGTGAATCAAATAAAATTACTGCAGTCGTTATGTATTTAGATAAAAAGATATCGAAAAGCATTTTTTTGGGGTTCTATCTAACCCATAGGAGAATGATTATAGCGCTGAATATAATACAATGAAAAGCTCAGACAGACACAGAGCAGCCCCAGTTAGAGTCCAAGCAGGGTTTTGTATATAAACACATGCCAGAATAGACTGATGATAAAAGTGTGATGGATGAGCATCAGAGATCTGCATATAAATTGATTAACTGTTTAGCGGCAATTAAATTATGTACAGGCCCTCCTCGCCTTACAAGTGGTTCAGATTGTTTCATTCTTCCAGCTCACAGTGCTGGAGCCATATTTTACCGTTATTGGTCAGGCCGGCAGCATATTTCCCAAGAGTGCTCAAATGCAATTTTATGTGTGAGCTAGCAGTGGTGAGGCTGAGGAAAACTGATATTCTTGCTCTACGTGGATGTGTGAACAGCGGGGAGCTCGCACGGACACGTCTCACAAACACAGAAACACATAAGGGGAGAAATAAACAAACAAGCATACACACACACACACTTACATATGCATGATTTGTCTGTGCTTGTTGAATAAAGTCATTCTGTGATGTATTATTCAGACTGTTGTCCTATGTTTGATTCATTTGTTGAGGTTTACATTTAGATTGAGGAAGCTGCCAAAGATACACACTGCACCAGAGAAAAGCTCACACGTAGCCAAACAAATCCGGTACCGCGCAAGTGTGTCATCTGTCAGTGTAAACCTGTTTCACATGACAGATTCCGCACGACAAAAGTGCATCACCAACTCCTTAACGTAATCCCAAAACAACGGCTGTACACCTCTGTACTCACGTCCCAATTATCCAGACTCTCTGTAGAAACACACAGCGCCCACAGTATCCGATGCTACATCCCACGTGGCATCATTAAAGTCAAACAACCTGCCTGAATGTTTTATGTCCGTACTGTACGCTGCCTATGAGCCAGCCTTATGTTCTCTCACTCATGTTTGACTGTCTTGCTCTCTCTCTTTCTCCTTTTCATACTAATCCTTTTCATTTTTTGCCCTTCAGTTTCATTCCGTATTTGTAAGGTACATTTCCACCTCGCTGCCACTGTGTATAGTTTTTTCCCCCATTATATTTTGTCCACGGTTCGCTGTCTTTGTATCATGTATCTGATAACAGGCAACTTTCAAAGGGTGCTGTCAGCATTGCTGCCATCATTCAAGTACCACAAGTTATACTCAAGGTCAGTGAGCAAAGCAATGACATGGGTCAGAGTATTTTAACTAAATTATTGATTGATTAATGACTATAGGGCACTCTGGGAGCACATGACTCCACCAACGGCACTCTGATTTACCTTTGACTATCATTATCTTTCAATTAAAAAAAGAAAATTGCGATGCAAATTGATTACACGGTGGCATTGCAGACATCATGTTTTAAAAGGTCAAGTCAAAACTGTTTCATACTGCAGTTAGCATCATCTTAGCTACACATTGGTGGTAGTTGAGTGTTTGTAGCCTTACTGTATGTATCCATGCCATAAATGTGACTTGTGCCTGAGCAGATATTTTAACTTGCCAGACTTGAATCAACATCTGGATCTGAACTAATACGCAAATGTTGATAGTCCAACATAGGATTTCCATGCCTCAATATTTTCATTAAGATTGGTGTCTTGGTTTAAAAGAAATGGGCAAAAATATTGAGAAATGTCCCATGTTACAATGATGAAGAAAGTGAAAAAGTCCAGTATCCACAGCTACCTAAAAATTTAATCTACATTGCAAATAAATTTCACCAAAATACGTCCTATGCACGGCTGTATGATGACATTGTGTTATTTGGATCAGAATAGGTCCAGGCCTGAACTGGACCCGGGGGGAATTTCTAAGTCATATGCTATTTTACCTCATTTGACAGTCATTTAATATGCCACAGCATGTGAGCACTAGCACGGGGTCATGATGTATGACTATTTTCCCAACATAAATAGGAAAATCAGTCATTCGTAAGCCCATGTTCACAAAATGGAGCGAGATCAGCACAGGTGAGGAAGCTCAAATGCAGAACATTGTGACTTCAACAATTAAATGTGCTGCCTGTTGTATTGAGACCTACTCATGGTCTTTGGGTAGATTTGAAAAGATTATCCTCTGCAATATTCAACATGGGAAATGAAATGGGCCCAGGAGTAAAAGTGATGGTAGTGGGGCAAGACAGGATCATTTAGGATGAAAGCCACTGGAGCAGGGTGGGATGTGAAGAAATACACCAAGAGCAGGCAATTTAATGAAGCTCTTTATGTTGGATAACTAGTGTTGAATGTGATGAATATAATGATGAAAGATCATCTGTGTCTCTCTCACTTCCACACTGGACATTTACAGAGCACAATGAAGCTCTACAGCATCATAGGTGACAAACTGTTTAGTCCTCTGTCTGTAGTTGTAACAGTAGCAGCAGCAGCAACAGTAGTAGTAGTAATTTTGTGTTGTAGTAAAAGAAGTGATTGTGGTTTATGTTCTGTCTATCCCATATGTTGTGTATGGCCCAGGAGGAACAATATTTCACTTTTCTGTGTGTCTAGAGCTCATTGCGGAAGTGACAGTCAAGTTGAACTTGACTTGACTAAGGCGTGACAACGTAACAGAGAAATATGGTACACAATGATTCTACAAGGAAATCACAGCCTGAATTAATCAAATTGATTGCCAAATCTTGTTCGTCATTTTTTTTTTGCAATCAGAACTAGATGCGTGAGAGAACATAAAGATATAGTATATAGTATACATATAGTATGTAATATCACATACAAACTAAACGAGAGAGAGAACTTCATCCTGTTACAGCTGATGGCAGGAATGTTTCAAATCCAGTTTAACAGCTTAAAGGGGACATATTATGGCCGTTTATGTCAACCTGTAACATATTTGATATGTCCCTGCTACACACCTGGTAAGACAAACCCACACAGTACGAGGCTAATGAGCGAGGAAACACTGTCCGTTTCCAGAAATTCCATTAAAAATTCATAACAAGCAACAAAAGACAGGTATGGTATGACTTACAGAAGGTAATGTAATGAGTCATTTTTAAACAATTCCATGTATAAACACTGACTGATGGACCTTTATGAACCTTCAAGCAACTTCACAAAGCCTAATGTGATGGCTCAGTTAAGTAACTATTAGTGGATTATTATTACAAAGTCAGACATGACAGGTGCTAATTGAAAACACCTCCTCACACTTGACTACATCTTCCATCTGTTCTACCTTATACCTACACTTTTGTTTGCACACAGCAATCAGTAAAGTTATTAAAGTTGGACATCTAAATATAAATAGCTCAAATCAAAACCTGTGAATGCTCATTATTAGCCATCAAGTATGATCAAGTGATGTTTTACAGTATCGAGATGTACAATGATATAAACAAATTTAAAGCCACAAGAAAAACCGAATAACGTGCATCTCTGAGTAAAATCATGCATCTTTCTTCATTTTCGTGTGTGGGCCAAGTCTGGTTTTGAGTGTCTCCTGTCCGTTGACTGCTCTTACCTGGATCCATGGCCATCTGTCATTTTCAGCAGCAGTCCAGGCGTTGACCAGACCCTTCTTGTTGAGGCGTGCAAAGTACGGGTACCACTTCTGCAAACCAAACAGCGCTCGGTGGGTGGACGAGGCCGTTATCTGTTGGTTGGAGATGATGCCACCCTCCATTCCCAGCGGTCCAGAGCACTCTGAGAGACGGAGGGAGAGAAAGACAGATCAGCCTAACTGCAGATCAATGCAGGTAATGGATTCACATTTTCACACGTACCACAAAAGCTTCATTTTTTTGGAATGTCAATGATTTCTTCCTCCACATCATGTTTCACTTCACTATTCAGTGTCTCCTCATTAGAGTTGATGTCCATGTTTATCTTGGTCTCAGAGATGTAATCCTCACTGTCCTCCACCTGTGCTGCATCATGAGTGGTCTCGCTCATTAAAACCTCACCTCTTCCTTCACTGTCCAACACTGTACATTCATTAACACCTCTAATGGAAACCTTTTCTTCGATGCCATCATAGATTTTTATCTCCCTGACACATGTCTGTCTCACAACACGGTTCCTTTGATTCATTAAAAGCAAATTCTTAATGTTTCCATTATGCCAAAGGTCTTTTAAGATGCAGCTGTCAACAAGGGTGCTTTTCTCTCGTTCTATGCTATCCGGATTCGAGACAGTAACATGTTGCTCCTTCATCTCTTCCATCACTAACAGAGCCCTCAGACTTGCTCCCAAGGAGCTACAAACACTTCTAGACAGCATCATCCCCGAAGGCAACAAGCTTTGCAGAAGCTTTAAATATCCTGCAGGCTGCAATGATAAAGTGGGAATGGCATGACACCAATCTTTTATCAGACCCCAGTGCTGTCCTTTCTTTATTAAACAGCTTGTTTTTCCATCTCAATACCACACAGCATGTTCACGCAGAGCAAGAACAGTTAAAAAATACATCAATGTAGTAAAATACAATTACGAAATACTAATTAGACAGAGAATTTATTGTGCTGCAAAAATAGTAATTGTCTCTTGTCGCCATGATGTAAAAAAGCAAATTTGAAAATGCAATAATTATAGGAAACACCATATATAACAGAGAGATTTCAGGAGACATTGTTATACCACAATATACACATTTATGACTCTCTGCTAGTTGCCAAAACTTTCTATACTTGGTTAGACTTGCAGGGTACAACTTTTCTATGAGTTTTCAATGGTGCAATAAGTAAACAACCTTAACAAATACTATGGCATTGTAAAGTGTGGACTGCAACTTAAAGAATAACAAACTTGTAAGATCAACATAACAACAACTTTTTCAGCCATAATTTATATTTTTTGGCAGATAACTACGTTTGCCAATGACTCAGGCCTACCTATGCCGACAAAATTACATCAGTGGTTGAACTTGGCTTGAACTGCTGATCCAAACAGCTGTAGCACATTTCCGCCACAAGAGAATTAAATGTGACAAGGCACTGCTCCGGAAGGTTGGTGATCTACTCCTCACCGTGGATGGCACATCCATCTCTCCATCCCCTGAGGTCCGCAACCTGGGAGTGATCATGGACTCCACCCTCTCCTTCCAGAGCCATATTAGATCAGTCACCAAGACCGCCTTCTTCCACCTTAAAAACATCGCCAGACTCCGACCTTCACTACCCAACCCAACCCAGCCGGGAAAAATACTCATCCACGCCTTCATCTCCTCCCGCCTTGATTACTGCAATGGAGTCCTGTTTAGGGATTCCCAACAAAGCCCTGGACAGGCTCCAGTATGTCCAGAACTCTGCTGCCAGGGTTATCACCAGCAACACGCACTGGCAGAACATCACCCCAAATCTAC
>OMOW01101349.1:0-11186 GCA_900312555.1 Lamprogrammus exutus
ACCCACACACACGCAAATAAATATGTGCTGACCCACCTCAACACCAACTCTCGTCAGGCATTGTTGCCAGGAATTAACAAGCTAGAAGGCACTCAGTGACCCATACCTCTACCAAGGCAGAGTAGTCCTCCAGTTATGATTCCGTCTCTCAGTGATTAAATTTAACAGGTTATTGCCAAGACCGTGATCAACCCCCTCCCCCACTGGGAAACCAACAAACATTTTATTCTACCATGTTCAGTTCCAAAGTTATTGACAAAATGTAACTGTTGCTGTTATAGCACCACCACCACGTCGATCGATGTTTCATTTTTTGCAAAAGTAGTGACTGCACTTGTCCACCCAGGTTGGCTACAGCAGTTTCTGAAGAATGAGCCACACCCACTCAAATTTGACAGCCAAATATAGCAAACAACGATAAAACGTTTGTCCGACTTTGTCCTAATTTTGTACATGTAAAGTTTTGTCACAATTGACCCAAAATTGTATTTGAAAAAACTTTTGTAAAAACCTGTAATTAGAGCAAAATCCAGTGAATGGGTGTTGCCTATATGAATGGATGAATTATAGCACAAAATGCTAAAGTTGTTATGACAGCACCGCCATCAGGCCGACCTGTACCAAAATTTTATGGATTCTTCTCCCAATCATTTCTAACCTGCCCTCCAATTTTCATTGAAATCAGTCAATAATGTTTTGAGATATCCTGCTAACAGACAAGAGACAGATATAGAGACAGACAAACATGACCAAAAACATAACCTCCTTGGTGGAGGTAACAATGAGGTCACATCCATGAGCAATAATGCTAGTTAATTGGAGCAGAGATCCAATAGGAACATCTAGCAAAGCAGTATCATTTTGAACAAATACTAACATTGGTTTGTTATTTGCTGGTATGGCTTCAGAATGAGGTGTTTTATCTTTTGTCAATGAAATGTCTTCAGTTGCTGATAGCATTATTGAGCTGTTGAAAATGGGTGTAAGTGGGGGAGAAGATTGGAGTCTCTTTTCGTTTTAAAACAAACAACAGGTCACAAGTTTGAGCCAGACATGCCTCAGCCGATAAGGTAAATGCTGAAAATCCTCAATAACGAAGGGTTATTTTGGGTCAGAATGTTCCAGAATACCATTCAACCACTTTTGCAAATCAGTAATTGGTGTTTGGACTGGTAGTGCCATCTATTTCATGTTTTTGGAATGTGCTCTCTGGGGTTCCATCTAGTTTGTGAAACAAGGTCATCTGTATTGATACATTTTCTTATTTGAGTTTGAGAGCTTGTGATAAAATATTCCAGTTTCAGTATCAAAGCCAGTATGCTGTCATAAGTGGTAAATAGAAATCAAAGATGTTAGCCTTGACTGTTTGCTGTAAAATAGGCTAGTATTTTTTATTGTTCCAAATCTGTTCAATGTGTTATTTACACACACTTAATCCACGACACAGAGGATCTGAACCCACAGACTTTGTCATCATTGGCCATACTGAGTCATTCAGAACAATCAGATCGTTCACAGCAGTGTTTGAGCAGTGAGAGCAATAACTGCAAAGCAACCATATCCAGTGCACTTAACAATGAATGTGAACATGTTGCTATTCATGCCATTATTTAACTTTGTAGGGCCATAGAAATCACGCTGTGCCGTGTGGCTCTTAGAAAAAGTAATTCTTTTGAAGAGCCTTAAGACTCAGCTCTGTTTATTGAGATGATATCAGCTCACAAGAACAAAATTGAATGTATGTCCAAAATAAAACGCAGTCATTTCTGATGCAGATTAAGACATGGCAATCCATGTTCATTATAGGTTGACACATTTTCAGCAATCTGGTCAAATCTTCATTTTGCAACATATCTGTAAAAAACCAAAAGGCCAGTCTTTTAAATTGTAAAACATGACTTATTCTATGTATATATAGACACAATAACAACTTACAGTCTGTTCCTGTCATCATTCTAAACAGGAACAGAATGTCTCCTTTTCTCTCCCGCAATTTACCTCACCGTCTTCAGCCATTACTGTCATTAGACTGTGGCTCTGACTTTGATAGCACATGAACATGTCCTGTGCTGAAGTGTTAAGGGAAGGAGGGAGTCGGTGACTGATGTGGGGGGGCAGCAATGCTTCCCCCTGTGTCACCCTGTGATTGATGTTCTAAGAATGGTCCGAAAACCCATGACCAACTCACCTCACAGCCAGAGGCACCTTACTTTTTCCCCATATGAAAGTGATATTTGCCAAAATATGAAATAATTCTTACATACAGTTGCGTTGAAATGTCTCTGATGTCAAATAAAGGTCCTTTTATATTTGAATAAAATTAATAAAACACATCATTGAGAGATATTACAGTGCACCTTGTCATTGTAATTTTGACATTTAACAAGAACTTTGCATTTAGTTATTACAGTTTGGAGGATGGAACAGAATTACTCATAAGATTGCCTTCCATTGTTATCACTTTGTCATATACCAAGGTATACTTTTGAGCACACATACTGTATGTTCTGTATGGTATGCTTCATTAGAAAAAATGCAATTAACATTATAGAGTAGTGTGGAAACTAATGAGAAATAAAAAGCTGTACTATTCGTATTTACGCCAAGTGCCAAAACTACAATACAAATATAAATACTCAAATTAGAATGGGCTGAATGTTTTGTCTTGTACGTTGTACATTACATCTATTGTTCTCTGCACCTCTTTATATTTGACCTTCACAAGCCAACAACCATCCATTTGTCTTCCCTGTTACAATGAGTGGTTGGGTTTACAAAATATACGTGAAGGATAAATGAAATGCCTCTGTCAACAATGCCATTTTTACATGGGTGGTCGTTTCGATTAAAATGTCATTGCCTCTGTTCATTTTCTTTGATGTTTCTGTTGAACTTTACACACTTGACTTGTTCTGTCCATAAAAATATGAATTATCCTGACTGCTTTCACAAGACCTGTGTGTATCTACATGCACACGACTGCACACATAAGAAAACCCTGCATAACCAAACAAACACATTCTCCTTTTGAGCTCTTCTGTAATGTTCACAAGGTCTTGAAGTGGAGTTGTTTTTTTATGACGGCCATCAGAAATCATTTGTCTTTTCTGGATATCTATAGGTAAATTTGTGTAAAGGTAATCCAAACGACAAAAATGAAGCATAACAGCAATGCAAAGCCTCTGGGTCAGCAAAAGTTTATATAAAAATATAAAAAACACCAAAACTGCTCTTGTCTATCACAGTTATTCTTTTGTTATTAATTTGAAAACAACCATTTTGAACTTATCACGCAGAAGTTTTATCCATTTCACCAGCTCCAACCAATTACTTGCAGTTGTTGTCCTCATTGTTGAACATGGTCCACAAAGTGCATTAATTTACCCTGGATTCACAACTGTGGAAAAATATAGAAATTAAAAATAGGGCTGCATCCAATTGATGGAATAAATGGAAAAGCACTTAGGAGAGGATGATGAGAATGATGGCGCAGCCCTTGAAAAAGGTGGCTGGGACAAATGTCTATGGCAGATATGGGCTGAGAAGTCCCCTTAAGATTGACACAGGTAAGTGGTCCAACGCATGCTGGATTGCTGTGTCAATTAAGGTGCACGGAGGACCGCTGTGTCTCTGAGAAGCTCATTAACACCAGGGTCAGTTTCATCAGGCCCCCAAGCTCTTGTTATTCTTATATTACCAAGAGCCGGAAATTAAAAAAATAAGGGCTAGGGCATGCATTTGCACACCAAGGGTTTGCCTGTAGATTCACATTTACACATGCAAATACAATGTACAGTATATAGGAATAAAAAAATGTATTGTCATACCCCCTCTTTTCTGTACATACACACACATTCACACAAACGCTCAACAAATACACACACACATACACACCCACAATCATACAAAAATAATAGCCATTTAAATAGCTGTTTCCCAAGAGAGGGTTTCAAAATGCAGAGCAGGTAGCAGGTGCTTGTTAAAATGAATATTGCAATTGTGTTTATGCAAAATAGTTTGATCAAAGATTGCACATGATTCCCAGAGACCTAAATGGCTGAATAACTATCTGTAGCTCTGGAACCTGTCAACTTCATATATAACTTGGAAGTTACAGCAGAAATAAGGCCAGTAGATTTGCTATCATCAATAATGTGTGTTATTTACTTCACTTTCTCATTGCATATTTCAGTATAGTGCTTCCATTTAATCATGTGTGTATAATGTACATTAATTAACATGTAATATATATGATTTGTGTGAAGATGCTATGTATGTCCAAATCAGACGCATTCTAGTTTGCAGTTTAATCCCCTGCCTTTACTACCACATAGAGCATGAGGGGAATAAACAGTTAATTGCTTCAGTGAGTCTGTCCGGAACGGCTGGTGCACAGGCAGGCAGGTCGCCTTTATCACTGATAGTTGGTACTTTCAGGAGCCAGTGTTTCCTTATATCTTCTGTCACTGGGGCCTTTTCCTGTCTCTCCCATGTTATTGGAAAGTGCTGATGGGAAATATATAACACCCCGACATGGTAACTGCCACCTCTGTGCCCTAAGCCTAGCTCTTAACTCAACTGTCAAGATCTAAAAGACAAAAGGCCTCTTGGTACTGCACCTAGGTGACTGCCTACAGTTCAATTTGCTTGCAGGAGACAGAGTTTCAAAGAGTGAGAGTCACATGCCTGCATCTTTTGCTCCCATTGCCCTTCTCAGAATTGTGACTCAACCTCTCCTCCTCCCCTCCTTTTAGTTTCCCTCCATCTCTCTATGGATATATCCGGAATCTCTGTGCCTACAGGCTGCTATACCACTTGTTTTTCCCTTTCTCTTTCAATAAGAGAATGTGGAGGACAGATTTAAACTCTTGCTGACATTACAACCAAATCCCACTTTGGTATATTTTCTCGATTCCATCAGGTTTAACCTTCTGTGTTTCTCTCATTTTAAACCCACATTATGCAGAGAAACTCCTGGTATTCATATTCCCACATAGAAACTGTTTGAATTTCACGGTTAGTACATTTGCATTGTCATTCAGAATGTTATGGAAGTACTGTAATTATTTTCTTGTACTGAAGAAACTACCCAGGTTTGTGTTGCAATTTAAAATAAAACTGCCTGAATTCCTCAACGATGTTCGAGCTGGCTGTTGTTGCCCTGGCTTTTGTTAATTTACATAATTACACAGGAAAGGTGTTGTGCAGTACATAGAGCGTGAGTATGTGATAATGCAGCCTTGTTACAAGTACTTTAGGGAAGAAAAACACTGAATTATGTGAAGTTGTACAACGTATTGAAGACAACCACAAAGTACTTGTACAAATTTTGCAGGCACTTGCTAGTTGCACAACATTTAATCTAGCGTTACACATTAGATGAGACATAGTACTTGCGCAACGGAAAACGTGGGAAAATGTGAACAACATCCTTCAACAGTGTGTGAGTGTGTGTGTGGCATATTGTTTTTAGACGGCTATTGGGATTTAATCAATATCCAGGGAAGGCTTCACATACAGGCGTAAAAAGGATATGAAATAAGAAATATCCATTAATTTAAGCATAAACAGACACTACTGCAAGTAATTTAGCACTAATCACATTAGAGCTACAGTTCTCTAAGGCATATAACCATGTTGCCAGTTGAAAGATTTAAATCAAGTTAAAAGAGGCATAAATACAGATGGTTTATATAATTACATGGGGGTCTTTGTGCGGGCGCCTCCAGCAGCACAAATGAACAGAATTATTATGTCCGTGCTAAGACATTATTCGAGACAGAATTGCAATTTGCGGCAGTGAAATGCGGCAGTGTGAGGAAGGTGAGCAACAAAAATATTTCAGAAAGAAATTAATTCTACAATTTTACGAAAGGAAATTCCTGCTTACTGCATATTTCTCTGTTTCATTTTTAGCTGCCTCGTTTTGCGTAAAGCGCAAGCCAGTGCGGGTGCACACACACACACATGGTCAATCACCAACTCACACACAGACACATGACACAGACGGTAGTGTGTGAGTACAGTGTCTCAAAACCATTTCATCACAAATATTCCCTAGTGTTTAGAGAAACAATAGAAGTGAAGGCTATCTGTACGCTGGCTGCAGGTGGAGGCAGGGTGCAGTTTTCTACTTGTAGCCAATGTCTCTCCTCTCCCATCTGATTGAAGTGCACAGGACAGATCAATGCACTGAACTCCTGTGAAATTTCACTGGGAATTTCAATTAATTTTATTAGAATTGAACATGGGCAAGACTGACAGAGAGAGACAAAGAATGCAAGGAGACAAACATTAACAGAGAATGACAACAGCAACAGGGAAATGCACTTGACCATGCAAGACCCTTCTCTCTTTCTCTGTATCCCTCGCTGTCTCTCTCTATCTCTTGCCCTCCACTCCTTGGTGCACAAATTAGCGGTTATAGAAAGCTGACTTGTGCATTTTTCATTTGGAGCGCATGTGTATCAACATACCGCTTTGTGCAGCCCTGGTTATAATCAGAAAATCAAATGATTCTTCAAATAGACATTGCATTTCAGGGCAAACTATCATGCATTCTAACCCAGATTGTGGTGCACCCGATGCAACGTGTATCAATCTTTGCTGCAGTTGATCATATTTCATCAAAAGGGTTAAATATCATTCATATACTTTGTAGGATAATTATTCTGGCAATGTTGCTTGTATTGTGTGCTATACTCTGTCAACTCAACACTACAACTCTCATTGTTTTCTCACCTACCTGGTGAGCTGAGATCTTGGGTCAAGTGTCTGGCTCTGCTAGGCGCAAATCGCCCTGGGGGACAGTGGCAGGTGGGGAGTTTAAGTGGGGCAGTACACCTGTCCAAAGGCAAGCTCAGGGAGGACAGCAAACCTCCTACAGAGCAGAAGAGCACAGGTAAAAAACACGTGTGAATTCAAATCATGTGCTTTTTGGATACATTAGTGAAACAAATATGTATAGGGGAGAGGGATCATATGAAATATCTGATCAGAATAAAACATGGTTGACAGTTTAAAATGATTTATTGTATGGGAACACCTAAACTTATGTTACACCAGTGCCCTTATGGTAAAGAATATAGTGTATGTGTTCTCTTTGAAAGATTTTTTTTTTTTTTAACTATAAGCAGGGTGGGAAAAAAAATACAAAAGAAGCTAAAGAAGTAATCTGGCTAAATGTTCTCTCATTGCTTTTTCAACAGATACTGAATGAAAGAGAAGTGGATCACAGCAGGATTACTGAATCTCAGCAGTTGGATACTGACATAAAACATGATAAAAATGTTCCATTCTTTTCATAATTGTTATTACAGTTGAAAAAGGGAACTATACTCAGTGTGACATTATTATATCTCCCATTGTACAGTTAATCGGCCTCTTAATTTTCAGCGAATTGCCTGCATCTACAGTATAATATCTATATGACTGTATGGAGACTCAGAAATGGATGGTGTGTGAGAGGGCCGCATCATTCATTCTCAATTCAATTCATTTCTAATGACTTTATGATTCCTTTGATACCCCTCTCCCCCAATCTTAACCCAAAGGCTCAAGACTGAGTACCATTCAGCCTTTAAATGGAACACTGATTGTTTTTCATGTTTATTCACAACCCACAGGTCAGCAGCCTCACATAATCCTCTGTTTCTTCCAAGGACAATTTGGGGGATATCATGAATAAAAATGATCTTCATAATAACACAGTGAAAGGACCCATGGCAACTATGAATACCATTAGAGCCTGATCAGAGGCCGTTAGTGTCACATTTATATAGCCAAGGCAACAGTATTGGGCCTGCATGAGTGACTCTGGAGGCTGGGTGTTTATTCTCTTTTGTCATCGGTCCATTATATTTGCATTTCTACTGCATCATGTCCATAGGCATTTTTACCATATTCACATATATACAGTATATATATATATACATAGATAAAGTAGGTTTGATCTCTTGAGGCCCTGTTAAGTTTGAACACATTTGTACTTATGTGTGTTGATGACCAACTGTGATTGATAATATGGACAACAGGAATACCAGTGAAAGTCATTGTGTCTCTGGAACTATCTGTACTCTGAATTAAGCTGCATGGAGCAGTCACTCTCTAATGCCCTTGACCTAGATGGTGAAACTTCCAGGGAATAGAGAATTAAAAGTATGAGAAAAATACAATTATGTGCTGAAAAAAACATGTTGGGTGAACAAATATAGTATTTTCCTTGAACTGTAGGGTAAGGGGATGACTGTTCTCAGAATATTAACATAAAGAACAGTAAAGGCTATATTCCAAGGGATATATGTTCTACCTGCCGAATGTCCTAGGGAGGGAGCAGTTACCACAAAGGTTGTCAGGATCATACAAATTACACATACTGTGTTCCAGTGTCTTGATTTTGACATTCTTGCAGGGTGGAGTTAAGCTCAAGAGCAATTACTATGCATGGATTAGAGTTTTATCACAGACCATGGGTGATTTCCAATAATATGGTGTGCAATTAACGCTGAGGTCAAGGTCAACTTGCCCTAAAATCCTTGTCGTGTCAGAACACTTTTATCTTTTATCTTTTAGCTGTTACTTCTTGCTCTGTTTCAGGTTTCATGAATTGTCTTCATTCTTAAATTTGAGAATTCTTGGGAATCAAGGTTAAAGCGCAAAGCGCAGTCAAATGGCAAAGGCTGTGGTGGTGCACTTGTGTGGCTTGTGGCATACAGTCACATGGAAACCGTGGGATTTGGAAGAATCCATCATCATACATATCAGCCTGTGTGCCAGGGCTAAGTTAGGGCTGCATGTTTCTGCACATTTGGTGATGTAGACGAGGGAAGATAAGTTTTAAATGTCCTATGCTTTTTCATGGAACTGAGTGCATCCAATTCACTCTAAGCACACATGCAGGATTGGACACACATGTATGTCCAATCATACAGTACATGTGTCCAGTGCTTGTGATAATGATTGTATTAATTGAGAAACTGTGGAGTCTTAACCAACCAGTTTGACATACACAAGAGTGCAAAGGTAAGTGAGTCAGTCCAGAGTTAAAATGTATAATGTAAGTGAAACAGAGAAATATAAAATGCATTGAAAGGTATGGATGAGTTTGGGGTTTTTGAGGTCTAATAAAAGTGATGGCATGGCAGTGAGGAGAACCACGCAGGACTGCCAGTAACAGTCCTGCGTGGTTCTCCTCACTGCCATGTATGACCACTCACCTAAATACTAAACTGAAGTTTACACTAGCGGTAATCTAAAGGGAATTTTATGGAAATTACACAATTGCAATTGCAAACTCATTTAAATATTCATATTTAAATATAAACATAATTAATGGAAAGGAAAAACTTGTCGTAGCTAAATATGTCATGTCACAGATTGATTTAGATAGAAAACTGACTGTCATTTTTTGTACATTCCTAGGTACACACGTGCAGCTTCAAATGGAAAATGTGCATGCCCGCTTTCCGTAAACATGCATTTGTGACTATTGTTCCATATCACTCTGTACAATTACATGCACTTTAGAACTCTGATTGCAATTAATGGAATTAATTGGCTTTTTTAAATTAATGCAATTGAATTTGGTGCAAATCGAGGAATTCTTACTCTGAGAAACAGACCTAGATTATGTGATTATAAATCAATTTATTTAGGCATGTAGAAGCAGGATGCAATGTAAATGGAGAAAGCCGCCTCCATGTACATCTCCTCACTGGGCAGATTCGCCTCATAATGCCATTACGGAACACCACATGTTTACTTAGAGAGTGGTGGACTGCTGTCGAATGTGTGCATGTATACGGCTTAATCGCGTTTTGCCTTTAATCACAATAAGGGGCCACTAAACACTGTGAGCCACCAAACGGCGAGTAATGCTGGCTGATGAAAAGGTCTTGCGAGAATACGTTTGGACAGCAATTACTAAAATACAGTGTAATTAAAGGCTATCTTCAGTGTCATGTAGCCTTGAGACATCGAATTTAACCCTAAATGGAGACAAACATAAACCCCAGTTCAAGGCATGTATGCAGATTGGTCTGTCCGGTTAAACTGTCTGCAGTAATTATTTAGTAATTAGCTACATGTAATTGCTTTCTGACACCTTGGATTACGCTGTCGCAGTAATGCATTAGCTGTCTCAATTATAGCAGGGTTTTGGATAAGCCAGTACTTCATGTGGCTTATCTTTTCATTTTTCTTCTCTTTACCCCTCCTTGCCCTTTTTCCGTTAACATGTTCTCCATCCTCTCTCCTTTGATTTCTCACAAGAGAAGCTAAGCCATAGCAGTGAGCCAGCTTGTGATGTTAGACCAAGACAAATGATAGCCCATCTGCCTCTGATCTCTAAGCCAGGGCCTCTTAGTCTTTTATTAGGTCCAATGCCACTCATTAAAATCACAGTAAACAAGTGTGATTCTGGACGTGTTTTCACAGAAAACACTTCACGCATGCAGTATGGATGCCTTTGTGAGGCTGCTCATCTTTTCACTCTGGCTGCACAGTATTTACACATTGAGACCTTGACGCCTGGGCTTGGATCTCATATCTCTAGACCTAGGGATATTCAGCCAGACCTCAGGCCAAACAGAGGCGTTTGATTATCAAAAGAGCCTTGGGATGGATTGGGGAACTGCAGAGGCAGAGGCCCATAGAGGCGATAAGCCCCGGTTTTATGTGTTAGTTGAGCAGTCTAACATACCCAAGAGGGATATGGGTGTGTGCATGCGGCCTTGTGTATGTTTGACTGTGTGTTTGTGTGTGTGTATACTGTATGCTGTATGTATTTTTTATGCTGTCCAAGTTTATACGGCTTCCATGTTTTTAGGCGTTGTCATTTATGTGTGGTATGACCTACAGGATATAAATTTAGTTTCTGTAAGCTGTGAGTAAGGCTGGAAGGTTTGTGAAATTGTGTATCTTAAAAAGCCGGGAGCCAAAGAAGGGTTTTACTTGTAAAAGCCTCTATTTGGCACATGGGTTGTTTGTACATGCTGTCCCAAGTCAGTCTTGTTGTAATGGGAGTAAATACCCCAGTTTTGAGCAGCACCACCCCTCCACCCCCTCCCCCACGTCCATCCCCCAAAACACACACACAAGAAACCATATTTAAGATCACATTGTTACACTCCAAAAGACATCAGCTTAGTTGAACGAAAGAAAAGTCAAGGGGATCTATGCTGTTTCAA
>OMOW01101350.1:0-11621 GCA_900312555.1 Lamprogrammus exutus
TAAAGGAAGAGATCGTTTACCATATATTTACATTTTTTTCCCACCATATTTACAGAAACAGAAAAGACGGGGGGCGTAATTATTCGAGCACAGAGAGAAAAGGGAAAGAACAATTAAAAAAATATATATGAATGAAACGCCAACACATTCAGGAAAATAAAGGTTTCACTGAATTATGACGCCTGTCATATTAAAATGTCACCTTTAATTTTTGTTATCACTAGCATAGCAGGTTCAGTAACTTTTGATTCTTTTTTAGTAACGGAAGTCTTAGCGAAATCAAAATGCCAACAAAGCAGCGGCCTGCTATAAATAAAAACAATAGATCCTAATGTTAAGCTGCAGCCCAGCAAAAGCCAAGAGCCTCCATCTGTTTATGCTGTACAGACATAGACATTGTTGGAGGAATGCTGTGGCTTTTTCCAAATTCCATTTTTTCCTGTTAACCAAACCCAAGGAATGGGGATAACTGCAACTGATCAGGAGATTGCTGTGGTCGCGTGCGCTTGCTGCCAACGTATGGATAACTGTGCCAGCCCCGTGTCCTTTCTATCACGGTCACCGGCTTTCCAGGAATGAATCATTGTCTCCACTCCAAACACAATCACAGAGACCTCTGTTACTCATAACCTCCACGTACCTCCACAACACACACACTGCCAACAATCAGGTCCCACGTGCTAAAGCTGTGTAGCTTCAATAATTCTACGTCATTTAAGAGAGTCAACGATGGCAGGTCTTGGGCGTATTGCGGAGTGGATTTCCATGGCCTCCCCTATGTCAAACGACTTTGTTTATGCTGGACAACGTGCTACCTATGCTGGATGAAGGATCTGATAACCTTTTATGGAACCTATGCTGGATGAAGGATCTGATAACCTTTTATGGAAGTAGATTGGAAGATATTCTATTCGGCAATGAGCTTCAATGAAACAAACTAGGCTGCGGTTCATAAATAAAAGATAAGTGGAAGAATCTGCTCGGGCATGGATAAGAAAGGAATATTTAAATCTTATGTAATGTAAATGGTGATTATCTGTGTAAGGGCAAACAAACCACATTCTTTGGATAAGTAGCTGCAGCCAGTAACATCAGCCATGATTGTTTTAATGAGGCCCAATGGGCTGCTTAAGCTCAGCCAGTGTGTCCATCATCTAAATGCCATAAATATATTCAATTAGGGGATGTTTACAATAGCTGTTTTAATGAACACACTGCTCCTTGAGTCTGTTCCAGCAACCTGTGCAGGCTTTGAATCCCTGCGCTGTATTTGTATGTATGTTGGATAGCGTTACAGCATGTGTGAGAGAAAGACAGTTTGTGTGTGTGTTTGGATGTATGATTTGGGTGTGTAAAACGTGTCTGTTTATACATATGTATGTTCATACATCAATCCCAGTTGTTTTTGATGTGTAATGTTTGGTACTTATTCTGAGTGCCTCTGATGAAAATCACAGCTGATCTGGGTTAATGTGTTCAGCAGAGGTTGAACAGGAGACCTGGCTACGGGATCCTATAAGCATCAGCTCAGATCTTCGGCCTGCTCCTCCTGCACTCAGTCACGACTCTGCTGGTAAGTGGAAGCCGGAGGATTAAAAAGTACGAGTAAAGGTCTTGTTGATGTAAAGGAATACTGTATTTTTGCTGTCACGTCCCGAGACAGATAGAATTACATGTTCACTGGTCTCAGGACTCTTAGCTCAGCTGCAGTTTGGCAGATGTTGTGGGTAAGCGGCAATTTCAGCAGATGACACGGACAGCCAGAGAAAGGAAATAAGGAAACATGCTGGAGCCAATCCGCACTCCCTCCACTAATCCCTGCCCCGCACGAGGATGAGTCAGATCCTCTTAAACTTTGTGTGCATGAATTATCAGTGCTGAGAAGCTATGGATACTAATGGATGGACTCTCAGAAGGAAAGTCAGTAATTGCGTTGCCTAGATTACTGGAAAACATTCCTGGTATTAAGAGTTTTTGTTGTCTGTTTGATGCCAACTATCAGTCAAATCAATTTTATCAAGATGTTCCTCTGAATGTCATTAGCATCAAGAACCAGTTTAGACTGCTGGCTTTGCACATAAAATGAAAATCAAATGTTTAGAGGACAGTGTGGGCTCACGATGTGGCTTGCATCAGCAGTAACCCCTGAGTTGGAGCACTCCTAAGCAGTAAACATGCCATTTGATTTATAGTGGAGTGAGCACATAGTGGAGAGTAACTAGTTACTGAATGCTAATGTGCCAAAGTTAAGCCTTGCATACCAATTTCTTCTCCCTCTCGCCTTTGCCAACAGACTTCTCACTCTATTTCTCTTTCTGTCCTCCGTCTGTATTTGTCTTTTGTGCCCACTTGCTCTCGCTGTCACTCTCACTTACTTTCTTACCGTCTCTCGGGAGACAACATACGGCTGACAAATCGTTGGGCTGTGTTCATGCTCTACGTAGTGGAATAGTGTCAGTGGTGAAGGCAACATGCGAGCTAAGGAGGGCAAGTGGCTCCAACATTTTCCTTTGTTCTGCTTTTGCTTTCTTTTCCAGTCGTGTCGTGAGCCAGACATTCACATGGTGCTCCAGTGTTAAAGTGGAGCCACACACCAAGTTATCACAGTGGATTATATGGAAGGGACACTCTTATTTGGGGCTAATGTAAATGCACTTATACTGTAATTTTTCAGTACAATGTGGTTGAGGGTATTATGTTTTATTATACAACAGGGAAAACCAACATTTCTCTTTACAGAGGGAACAATGTCATTGCATGTGAGAAGTAATAGAACATAGTGTCATCAGAGACAAACAGCTGGGGTACTGCATATGTAGAAAACTAGAACTAACATGTTTGAATCCCCTTGTATCATTGGCCTAATTCTAACTCTGTGCCATATTGCAATGATTTTGTGATTTCCATGTGCGCATTAATGTAATCTACATTATCTAATATTCACCAATAAGGGTCTTGATCAAACATGACAGGGCTATAACAATATTTCTATTGTTCCAGTTTATTGAATTGTTATTTAATGATCAAATATCAAAGCTAGTGATTTGATGTGGAATTTTGTTTTGTAAAGTGATGACATTATGCAGCTCTAGGACCAGCTGTACTGAACTGTGCAAGGCCATGATTACAGATCGCAGTCACTGTGGAGTTGTGCTGTGGTGCTGCTTTACAGCATAACTGCAGGATGCATGAAACCGAAAATGTGACCTTTGTCTGCAACTGTGGCAAGAGACAGAGCCTAAAAGGTCAGTCTTGATATGCACATATGTAAGGAGAAAGATAAAAACAGTAATCTTTCATCTTTTCTTCCATGTAGCTTGTATCACAGATGTTTGGAATGATGAATTAAATCTTATCTGTTTTAAGTCTTACGTTTTTTTTTCTAAAACAAGCTGAGGACTGGGCTCACAGTGGAGACACGTTTGCCAATAATGCAAGGCAAAGAGATGACAGACACTAAACAAAATCAAACAAATACCACAATACTGCTATCGGCCTTGACAGATTTTCTGTCAAGACAGTAAGGATGTAAGGAATGTAAGGAAATTGGATTTAAATGGTTCATACACACAAAAACTTCTGCCATATCTGTGACTGAGACACTTCAATGTGATAGGATAGTCATGAAAAAGGTTTTAATCTCAGCCCCTTGCTACGTCGGCGTTATTGCTCTAACCGACTTTGACAGCAGGCTATTTTCCACCATCATAATTTCTGGTTTCCAGTGAAATGAATGGGGCACAGCAGGAGTCGTTGCCACTGAACGCCATTGCTCCCACTTTTCAAAACTGGCATGCAATCTATCACAAACTCAAAGTTAAAAAATGAAATTCTGCTTCATAGCTGCCCGTGGAGCAGAAATTAGACTGTACTGTTGTGTAATTCCAGCATACAAATGAGATAAGTGCAGCAGCCCATTATTCTTAATCAGGATTTAATAACTGACAAGCACTAATGTTATAAAAGGCGTGTATTAAATTGTGAACAGCCCATATACTAATGACAGCATGAGCAAAGCATGGGTGATAATAGGAGGAGAAAAAAAGCTTCTAACCTTCTTATGAAATAAGAGGAATTCATCTCATATCACAAATAATAACCATGAGTGAAATGCTTTCACATGCATGTAATGGTGATTTGTGTCCTTACAGTGCATTAGGCGTCATGACATGTCAGACTGTTTATATCATCTCCTTGGATTACAGAGAACCGTGGCTCTGCAGCTCCACCATCCAACCCGGTGATACTCGACCCTGTATTGCTGAGGCTCTAATGGGCCCTGTAATCTGCACATCCTTTCAACACTGCAGCCAGGCGTGGGCAGACGTGGGTGGAGACAGACGTGGAGGACATCGGAGAAAATATTTTGAATGGCGATAAACAGTGGCTTGATGCTGTTTTGACATTTTCCTACACGTTTCAATTTGGTCCCATCATTCGAGATGAAAATGATGTTGCACAGGTCTATTTTTCCACTGTCCGAGCATCTGGAAATGTTTCAAAGTCGAATTTAGACTTTTCTGTATAATGCAATCAACTACTGTGATTCACTCTCAGTTCATTGTTTTTTGGTTTCTTATTAAAAAAAAAAAGAATTGTGTCATTTTTAAACACAAACAGCACCCTGCAGCTTTGATATCAAGGATATATTCAGTGCACATGCTGTCAAAATCTAAATGTGAATCACACCATGATGACACCATGTTTTGTGACTTACAGTAAATATGTGAATCAGCCACACAGGCTAATCGGGGATTTCCCAACCACTCTGTGCAAACATCTTGTAACAGATTTAGGATCACACTTAGAGAATGTTGTGGTTTCACCATGCAAAGAAGATTGGTTGTTGTTAACAAATTGCATCATTGCTCAACACACAACTTTTTTTTATAGTAAAGAAAGGATGAAATCTGGGTATCCCTCACGTTTGTTTGGCCCACAAGAGTTTAGCAAGAAACCACATTTTCCCTGGCGCCTCAGAGTGATAAATAGCCAGAGGCGGCGATGTTTTGCATTAGTAGTAAAGGTCACACTGTTGATGAATTTGACCTAATCCAATTAACCAGTGCCCATGAAGCAGACATGCCTGATTAAATTGTACAATCATCAGGCACCTTTATTGGTTCTCATTTAGTATCAGCTGACCTTTATAAATAGATTCGAAATGTAATTCCATTTGAAAATAGTGAGCATTCAGTGGCCGTCCTTTTACAGAAAAGGTCTGAGTGTCACTTACTTTTGGAATGAATAGTATTGATGGCGATGACTTTGAACGCAATAGCGGGATGAGTGTTATAATGATGCTTAGAGGGTGGATCAGACTTGAATCCTAAATAGATAATTATACAACATCTCGTGTCACCATTTCTTGTCCTAATGACTTCAGTGGATCATTCAGTGCAGGTTACGCAAAGTTCTGTTTACCGTAAAGATGTATAATAGATCACAGCAACATGCGATGTAGAGATATTTTGTTCCAAAGTCAGTCCAAAGTTGAATTGGACGTCCTCCCTTGAATGACACAGAGCCGTCTATGGGGTACGATCACTCAATCCTCATTAAGCATGTTTTACTCATTCGACTTCATTATCTTCAGCATTATCTTATCATCGCTGTCACCGAGTGTTCCCGAGTGCAATACGACCGAACCACATGCCTAGCACACATGTGTTTTCGCTTGCATGTTGGAACAGTATATTTTTTCGGAAAAATAATCTCTGCCTCATTTTGCCTGCCAGCTCGGTCCCTCATCACAACAGATCATTTTTACTCCCTGCAAGCAATAACACGAAGCAATCTTCCCAGCTTGTTCCCCCCTTTTTAGTGGAAAAGCACAACCTATTTCAAAAACCGTGACACCGGGCATTTGCTGCGTGCCTCAAACAGACTCAGACACATTTGTTTTGCTCTGTAACTTATTGCTTTGTGACTGAATGAAAGCTGTAACAGTTTATAATTCAGAAACAGTTTTTGCCTTTCGATCAGGTAACTAAAGTATTGAAGATGTTGGCAGCCAATAGGACTCATTTCCCCTTCCCTTTATAGTACATGCAAGATGTTCTTCACTTTCCACTTCCCATCAAGAGTGTTTTGGTTCCGTTAAAACTCACCAAGAGCATCTTTCACAAATCTAAATTGTTCCGTTTACCTCTGTGTTTTGACCCAGGCAACGGCTTGAGTTTGTTTACTACTGCAAGACGCATATAGACAGTGTGGGCATTGTGCATGTGCATACTTTGCGTGAGTATCAGTGAGGGAGAAGGCACACACCATTACAAACAACAGGCTGTGACAATGCAATGCCCCGAGTGGCCCTCTCTCTCTCTCTCTCTCTCGCTCTCAGCTTTAAACGAACATGCACACATCTTGAAGTGCTTAATCTCATCAAGGCTTGTTTTATTTGTGTAGCGGCTCCCTCTTAGAAGTGGCAAACCGGCTGGACTGAACACACTCCACCCATACACCGCGTCCCACAAAAAGTGGACTGATGCCTGTGAGAAACTAATTAGCCCTTGGCAAAATCCTTTGATGATAAGGAGCAGCTTTTGGTAACAGCTAGGGGCTGGAACACAACAGAGGACATGTTCTTGAAGCATGAAAACAGCACCTCCTGCAGGGGAGATTGAGTAAGGGAGCAGGGGAATGGGCACGTAAATACAGGTGTAATATGTTAGTGAGAGTCTGGTGACTCATGTGAGATTTCACTGTTCCACAGAGACATAGTGAAATTCACAGCCAAAAGGCGGCGTGAAGATGTGTGGTGCATCACAGCCAACCTGTGACAAGTGAGAACACAGAGGACTCATTTCTCATTCAATCATTGCCAGAAGTGTTTCTCTTTCTCCTCCCAGTGTCCCAGAGAAGGGTGTGGGGACAGGCAATCAAAAGAGGCCCACATAGACCAAACCTGTCATGGGGAGACAGATTCACTGCATCATACGAGCAAAACCAGCAGCACCGAGGCCACATCCTCCCATTCCACACATTCACATTACAAAGCCACCGTTCAACCATAAATCTCTACCATCCACCCATCTGGAGCACATCCTCACACTCGAATGTCTCTCACAGGCACTGACCTAACAGCGCAGTCTAATGTACAAAAGCCCAGAGCATGATATCACTCCAGTTTATCTCATTATACAAACACAGACATACAATACATGCATACACTTGTCTGAACATGTACACATATTGAATTACTACATTATGCGAACAAGGAGTGCACACATGCATGCATGTACACAAACTACTGATCGGGAAGCACAGGGGAGGGGTCATCCAGTAAACAGTGAGATGACTTAGGAGTGGAAAATTCTGCACAGCCCAAACATCACATTTCCACAGTTCAAAGAAGAGTTTTATTCAACAAGCTGAGGCCACTATTGGCTTTATAATTTGGGTAAATAATGGCTTTGCATGTCCCAGGCAGGTATTCGTTTACATTAGTCTCCCGATCATGAGCAGCATTTCACTTTGATGGTTCACACAGTACAATCCTTCAATATTTTGGAGAAAGCAAACAGGTGCAGGCCCTGGCTATGCACCAAAACAGTGCACATGCAGGAATGTCGAGACTGTTGCTCATATAAAAGCGGTATCCTAGCACACCTGTCTGTGAACTGTCAAATAAATTATACAGCTTTGCGAGGCTGGAGCTCTTATAAAAACAGAACTGTGTTAACAGATAAACATCAGAAGGTGCCTGGAATAAAAGAAATGACTCAGCGGTGATAGCTGAGCCGGCTTTGAAAAGCTGCTCCATGCTGTGTTTGCAGTGCTTGGTGATGGACGAAACATTCATGCATTTGCACCACAGTCACTACGCCTTTTAGCCGAAGATAAGAGTAAACATTATTGGTCTCCATGGTGAGACTGAGCAACTGGTGAAAACGGGTAGCTGCAAATAAAGGAATCAGAAGACGTCAGAAGTGCATTTTAGTAACATGGTAACAAAGACATTAATGTGTTCAAATTGAATGCATGCGCCTCATCATTTTATATGTACATTATTATTATTATTATTCATAAGTTACTGATCATATGAGTGATTATGGCAGCACACTGATCCAAATTCCGTACTAATGGGATTTACTGACAGCTCAATGATTCTTCCTGAAGTGAGTAAACCTATCTGAGTGCTGAGGCTTGCCATTAGAGAAAAAGCACCAGGAGCAGGTCAGACATGAGGCTGGCTCTCACAGACACAGAACACGCTCTGTGACATTTAAAAGGACGGTGCGAGATGGATGTCTCCCCTCTAGTAATTAAGTCTTCACAATTGGTCTGTAATGAAATGTAATGGAGGCAGATGTACTATCGCTACATTAGAGCTGTGTTTCTGTATGTGTTTATGTACTTGTGTGTTTATCATTGTCAAGAAATTCCGGCAAAATCCATTCTGAGCCACAGGGACTATTCTATTCTATTCTATTCTATTCTATTCTATTCTATTCTATTCTATTCTATTCTATGTAGGTTGTCATGTTTTTAAGCTTTATGTTGAGCCCATGGCAGACTAAAGAAAGACCTTGCTTAAAGTGGGTGTTGGTACAATCAAAGTATGGGCACATTACCTATGGATTCTGAGACACAATGAAACTTGGCCCAGATTTCTAAAATGCTCACAATTCCTATTAAATCTTGAGTCTTGAATCAGATAAAACTGAAGATAGAATGAATCACTGCAATGATCAGGCTTGAGCATAAAACATACTGCACAATAATATTATGTGCTGTACATTTACATAATGGTACTCTTGAGTACTGAGATCATTTAACTACTGTTCTTAATTGCATTTGCTTTAGCAGAACTGGGGCTGGAGATTTGCAACTTTTATCTAAGATTGTAGATCCTCTACCATGCGTGGGCAAAAAAGGGAAATTCATGAGCACATACTGTGTATGGTCTAGAGCTGCTTCTGATCAGAACATTAAAGGCAATGTAAGGGCGTGTAGTTTTTGATGTTTGAGCAGAAATTTACAGCTTAATTTAGACTGTTGCTGAATATTTGAGTATTGAGCTAAGTATATGAGATCAGTAATTCAGGTGAAATGGTTGCTGCGCCGTGTAAATAGGTTTCCTTTTTCATCCTGGCGGGCTTTGCCGTAGCCACAGAAAGATGCACCAATGGCCCCCATTGCTCTTTGAAGCATCTATGAAAGGACAAATGTACCTGAGCAGACTGAAAATCCATAAAAGCTCTATTGTCAATGTTTGAGAACACACAGGATTCAAGACCCCAGTGGGGTGATGTCAACATGCATTTATATCTCGAGTCAAAACAACCTATCTTTCATAGCCGTGCTAAGACCAAAATCCCTCACTAAGGGGATTTTTGATGCACAAACACTGCTTCAGAGTGAGGAGTGAGTTTAAATCAGAGGTCATGGGGAAGCCATCGCCTTTCGCACAGGATTGTTTCATCTCCAATACTTCTTCATCATCTCACATAGCAATAGGCGGTTGTATCTCTTACAGAAGCTGAGGATATGTATTATGTATGTCAACACACAAGAGAGAGTTCAGTTTTTCTCCCAGTCGGCCTGGAAAAACCAAAGCCTCAGGTGTGAGTGTTTATGAACCAATTATGTGACAGAGAATTCCCAATCTGTCAGAGGCCCTGCCTGATCTAGTCGCTTTGACCTGTAGTAGGTCGCTCGAGATATCTGCTGTTCTCCTGTGATTTCGTCATGACTGCTGTCTGCAAAGGCGATATTCATGAGATTGTAAGGCTGTGTTAATCATACAGAAAGATGGCAGATGGCTGTGTTGCGACAGTAAGGGAAGTAACCTGTAAATCAGGAGCATTTCCTGATTCTGTACTATCAATATTCAGCACTCAAGTGTGTAAAACATTGAAATCACAGAGGATGTCGAGTGAAAATTGACTTAACCCATATATCAGTTGCAAAATGTTTTAAAAAAAAGTTTAATTCTTGGAGTTGATGTGTTGCAGCTTAGCCACCTTTAAGGCATTACAGGAAATTCCACACAATGAAATCCATGACACAAACAGAAATAAAAATGAAGGATAGACACACATATAGAGAAACAGCAGACCTGATGACCCGAGGTCCTGCAAAAAATGCAATCTGGTCTGAATCTACTGTATCTAAATGAAAATGAAGAAAGGTTTTGTTCGTTAGGTCATATTCTGTCACTGTGGAGCTGCTAGAAGGAAAACAGTCCTGATCACTGAGCTGCTAATGCAGAATCTCTTTCTGCCTTGTGTAACTTTGACTTTGCTGAGCTGGATAATGCACTTTCAGGCGAAAACGAAGGGACCAAATTAGGATTCTTGTAAACCCAAAACTATGTGGAGTAGGAATTTGTGCTTCCTTACTCCAATTCCCACCACACTTCAAGTACCACAAAGAATATGGAAATTAGAGTGCTGCTTCAATTATCATGACCTTGGATTTAGTTACATTATCGTGATATTTCTTGTAGTGTTGTTTGATTTGAAAGGAGGACTCAAAGTTGATCTAGATCATCTCATATGCATAAATAGAAGAAACAGTCAGTTCACGGTTTTGTGTAGTTTTGCATTTTCCTCAAAAGTCCTCAAAGCTTATCGTTTTGCTGTGTATGAAAACAAAAAAGTATTCAAAAATGACAGTTGTCTGCCTTTTTGGGCAGAGAAAAGCTTGGACCTTGGACCTTTCAGTGATGTTCTGTCTTGTCAGTTCCATCTTGAGAAGTTCATTAACTAACCTCTAGATTAGGAGCTCAACAAAGGTCCAGGAACTACAGGTCTGGTACCACATGGGTTGTAGTTCCGTGGTAAGAAATGAGGGGAAGTTCTTGAATATGTTCTTGCAGTACTGTCTTGCAGTGAGGGACATTGAAAATATAAACAGCTCTAACACCAGATAGATGGATAATGACAGGGAAAGATGATGCATCCACTTTCTTATTTATATTCCACTGTAGCAAATGGCTCCAACGAGTGACAAATATAAGGAGCGATGCACCTGCAGAACTGAAACTCATCTGACAGCGACAGGTTGGTGTCACTTGGGAAAATTGAAATGTGCATGAATGAAAAACAAGCAGCGTCTCGTGTGTCTCCCCAAGGCTGAGCTGCAATAATTCAGAATTGTTGATGCAGATAATTGTGTATTCTCTGCAGAAAACATAAACCCTGTGACATAAATAATAGCAAAAACCCACATGCTCTTTTTCATTAAACACATTTTGACAGCAAACAAACCCTGGTGGGAGAGTATGTTTTAATCATTTCATGGAACTTAAGAACAACATCTGGTAGAGTCCTGCATATCATCCTCTGCTAACAAGCTGAATTAAACAAGAACATCTACAATACGCCGCTTGTGTGTTTCTGATTTGATTTGCCTGGCTGCACAGGTAATTAGTCTCAAGCTCTCTAATGAGAATTTATCTTCTACAATTCAGAGACAGATTACAAATTTTGCTCTTGTGCCTGTTTATGTCATGCAAACCAAAACATATCTATTTAATTAGTATGCTGCTTTATAGAATACCACAATAACATTTTCAATACTCAGGACTCCTGCCATAACCTCCATCCGCTACCCTCCCTCGCTCCCGATACCGACACGCCGGAGCGCCCGCGCTATACTTTGTCCGCCCATAC
>OMOW01101351.1:0-11075 GCA_900312555.1 Lamprogrammus exutus
GGCAAATAAGATTGAGTTTCATTTCAGGAAATTCTTTCCGTGCTGCAGTTTCGTTCAGGCAGGGCACGGCTCTGCCTCGCAACGCCGCCACAGCCGTACGGAGCGCGCAATGAAAAGGGCCTTTATCTGCCACTCACCCGCACTCATTACTGTGAGTGACACCTCGCCAGAAACACTTAGAGTTTATATTAATCAAATAAAAAGAACCTTAACAATCAACAGTTTGAATACGATGTGTAGGGAGCTGCTGGTTTGGCAAAATATACGGCTCTCCTCGTGGAACATAGACCAACTGTTCTGTGCTTTACGAACAATTACGCTACTGTGATTTCAAATCTGATGAGACATGCCTTAATACCGTACAGATTGTAATTTCATACATTTTTTCCTCTCCCTCCTGGAGTAATTACCATCGATAAACACGCCTTGACATAAATCACTCCCCTGCCCGTTTTGTTTTCGCTCCTGGATGTACAGAGCTCCTAATGAATCAAACACTTGGCAGCGTCCGCGGCCTGCTGACTTCGACAGCGCCGCAACTGCAACATCAGACGAAACAAATCGCACATCTAAACGCCCTGCAGTCAGACACACAACTTGCAGCTAAGAACTGTGATATTTCCTAACAATTATACGGATCATTGTGACAGGTGAAAGTGGTGGTGTGCACTTACTGTCATACATACATTGACACACTGTCCATATTGTTCTTAGGTCTTCAACGTCTTCAGTTTTATTCCAGTTGTTAATGATTACTTACTTACTAACATGTGATAAGATTAATTTAAAGGGGACATATGATCAAGATTGTCATGTTCAGGAATCCATAAATTGAGTTAAAACGATGTAGCGCCTCCTACTGATGAAATCTGATTTGTGGGAAAAACTTTGAGCCCCAAAAGATACCAGCATTCACCACTAGGGGGAATCGCAACCTTAACTGTCAATCATGTCTCATCTTCTCCAGTGGGAGGAGTTTTGGAGGCAGGACTGAGGCGCAGCAGGTAGAAGAGGCGAGGAGGGAATCTCTCTTCGATTCCACACACTCAACAACAACAACAACCCAACAGACTGATGCTTTAAATGTCTAATTATCACACATCTCAATATTTAATGTGCTTTAAAACTGCGACATCACAGCTGATGACCAATCACAGCTGATGACCAAACACCCGATGGCCTCCTGCTTCGTGGGTGTGTCTGACCAATGACATCAAGATGTTATGGATGTAAAGGATGCAGGGATGAAGCAAAAACGAAGCGTTCAGGCCCGTTCACGACATATGAGTTTGTTTTACTTTACACATCAACACTCTGTTACTCTGTAACCCTCTGTTACAACATAAAAACGAGGGGAAACATAACAAAAAACACAACACGCTCTGTCAGAAATGTGTGAGCAATTAGCATCCGTGTGCCTGCACAAACTCTAACAAAGAAGGTCACTTTAACCATCACGCGTAATTAATGCAGCACAAAAGTATTTGCCTCGCTGACAGCGACACTGAGTTTCAGAGGTCACGCCAACACTCTGGACCTCCCGCACGGCATGAAGCAGCAGCACAAGACAAACTGAGGACACCAGACTATACACATCACGCCGCAAAGCACCGAAACCGTGCACGCCTGAGCAGCTGGGGGAGCAACGTGACCGAAGCTGCAGCGCGGCACGACGACGAAAATCATACTGACGGGCGTGACACGTGTGAAATAAACGACGCCAATTTGACATCGTGACAGAGTCAAATTGGAGGTTGTGTAAACCCAACGGCCGCGTGCGCCGTCGGCCCGGACAGCTGGGGAGACGTCAGGGCGAAGTGAACCAGGCAGGAGCAACAACAAGCTGCCATCGCGGCTTCTGCTCTAAAAATGGTAATTACTCACCAGAGAGGGAGCGAGGTCAGGCTGAACACCGGCGTCCATCTTTGATGCGTCAGAGGCATCGAGCTGCCGAGACGTCGTCCTCTGTTTTAGAAGGCTTCACCTGACAGGAGAGTTTATTCTGTGCCAGTTCATTGATCCATCTCCATCTTTGACTCTACATACTCAAAAAAGTACTTTTGATTTTGTTGGCAATCTTATTACATTTTTAGCAGCTTGAAAATAAAATAAATATAAAATAAATATAGATTTTGGCCTTCAACAATGTCAGACATGATTATACAGAACTTCAGGTGAGACAGTGGGAAGGGCAGACAGACAGTGAGAGAGACAGAGACAGACAAACAGACAGTGGGAGTGAGAGAGAAACTGAGAGAGATGGGCAGAGTGACTGACTGAGAGGAAGACAGAGAGAGAGAGACAGAGTCAGACAGACAGCCAGCAGGACTGAGAGAGAAACTGAAAGAGACAGGCAGAGTGACTGACTGAGAGGAAGACAGAGAGAGAGAGAGAGACTGACAGACTGACTGATTGACTGGGAGGAGGACAGAGAGAGAGGCAGACTGACTGAGAGGAAGACAGAAAGACAAAGAGAGAGAGACAGGCAGACTGACTGAGAGGAAGACAGAGTGAGAGAGGCAGACTGACTGAGAGGAAGACAGAGAGAGAAAGAGACAGACAGACTGACAGAGAGATACAGACCAACTCAGACCAAGACAGAGCGAGAGAGAGAGAGAGAGAGACAGACAGATAGACAGAAGGATGGACTGAGAGGGTGAGAAAGGGCAACAGAAGTGTGTGTGTGTGTGTGTGTGTGTATGTGTGTGCATTCCTGAGAGCCACAGCTCCTGTTGGCAGGTTGTCCTCTGTGCCTGTTAGCTCTCCCAGCTCCTCGTGTTTATGTCTTGGGTTTCTCTCCTCCTCCCTCTCCAAATATTTTCTAATGCCACTGAAGAATGTTCTGATGTTGAAGTGGGCGAGCGCTCATACGCGCCGAACGCACCGCCGTGTTTTCTTACGGCTTGGCTCGCGCTTCACGAAGCAAACCCTCCACCGACAACGAACAAACCGCCATGTGTGTTTCCGTCTTCATACTGTGTATCTCACAATGCAAATGTTGTTGTTTACAAAAAAGGTGGACACATCATATGGTTTGGTGGCATAATTTACACAACATCCTAAATTACCGAGGAACAAATGAGGAGGAAATGACCATTTGGTAGCGTGTATGATAACATTGAAGGAACATTCTTTTGGTTTTGTCTGTTCCCACAAACATCATGTCAACATTCCCAGATTGACACGTTTCCTTCTGGTGGTGAAATGTTCCCCCGAGCTTCCAGTTTGGTTGTTTACTTACAATTAAAGCAATAAAGAGTATACTGAGATGTGGAAATGTATCTACATACATTTAAATAACAACAAATCAGAAGTCAAAGGTGAGTCAGTCCAAACAACAGCTTCACAGAGACAAACCAGCGTGATGCGTCATCCCTTTCACCATTCATTTGTGTGAGAGGAGCAGGTTATGTAATCTGCTGAACCTTTCCTGAAGGTTTCCAGAGAAAGTTTCCTCTGAGAGTTTGAGCTGAAGATTTTTTAAAGTTACAAAACTTGAGATTGATGCCAACAGAAATGCATCCAGAGAGACAAAAACAACCGCAGGCCCCCGAAAAGCTGGATTTCTGATTGGCCCTTTAACGGTCGATGTCAACACGTATCACAATAGAATCTACAGAGAGAGAGAGAGAGAGAGAGAGAGAGAGAGTGAGAGAGAGACACCAGGAGAGTCAAAGCGTGAGTGGGTAGAGTGTAATAATCTACATACTGATCTGTTGCAGAAGGAATCATTCCAAATGACAAATAAGCAATAACTTAGCATTCATTCTTGTTACGTACATTTCAATGAGACCTTTTTGCGTCTCCTGGAGTAAAACAGTAAAACCTCCTCCGCATTTCTCTTGATTTCTGCATTCCACGCAGGTTAATGACCGCTGTGTCTCACAGACTGTGAGCTCTTCTCATCTGTCAGTCTTATCTGTTATCCAGGAGCTGCTTGTTAATTATTCATCAACAAGCATTCACTTCCTTATTCCTTCCTTTTGTTAATGTGTAACTGCTGAGCTTTTGCGTGTTTCATCGTTTAATCCGACATCTGATTTATTTCTACAACTTGGCAGAGGAATATTTGGTTCTGGATGAACTTGAATTGCTTCTTTGTTGGAGTGAAGCACGCAGGCTAAAAATAAAGCGGCGGTATAATGGAGGGTTTCTGTGGCCCGCTTGGTTCTCCTGCCGGTGGGCTCAGAGTGGGTCCGACTCCCCGATTCAGTCCTGTGTGTGTGTGTTTCATACGTAAATAAACAGAAACCACACGGCCTGGCCTGGCATCGCCGCAGCGGGGGGAAGGCGTAAAGTACCAGGCCGCGTTGCAGGAAGCGGACCGCACAGAGCTCCGGTATGCAGGAAATCACTCTTAAACTTTGCGACAAATGATTGATGTGGACCGTTCTGATAGAGGATAAGTAGCACGTTCTGATATTTCCATACCCCAACGCCACAACGGTACAAAAGCTGACAGGAAGCAGACTGCAGAAGCGTTAAAGCAAAGCACCTCTGCACAGCCAACAAAGAAGTAGTTCTGCTATTCAGGTAAAGATCTTCTAAACGCATCCTTCTGAACATTTGTTTTTAGTTTTGGGTCGCCGCTCAAATCGTGTTGCTTGGCAGAATGGATCCGCCTGTGTTCATTCTGCAGCAGCAGACTCCCAGTTGGCGCGCGTTCTTGCGACGGGGAAGGAGCTGACAGGTCAAACTTGGAGGATCTATTAAACTCGCAAGATGCAGCGAATACAAGCATGTGTGTCAAATTCCAAACTATTACTTTAAGGAACTTTTAATTGACTGTATTTTATTCAGCGCTGTCAGGCATTTTCTCCCTTTTCTTTGGCTGCTGCGTTGTCGGCTGCGGCCTCGAGGAAGCTTTCGAGTACCGGCCTCTCTCCAAACCCATCTCAGAGCGCGGCTACTTTATGTTACAGCAGCCTGGGACGTGTGCGCGGGATAGATGTAAGTGGTTCAAAATTCCTGGGATTATCTGAAAAGAGGGCTAAACTACCGGCTAAATACTGTTCAATAACGGCAATTATCGGCAATCTTCACATATGGAGAGAACGCAGCTATCTGGAGGCACAATGACCTGAACGTTTGTGTTCTGTAATGCAGAAAGTTGTGTGTGATGACAGTTGTCAAAGCAGTTAACTGTGCTTTTATTCCAGTATTTATGTCTTGCCTTACTGTTGTTGCATGTGGACATAGATAAATGATTAAACCGCGTGTGTCGCACAATATGGGAGAATAAAACTGTTGGTTTAACACAACGGGGCCATAAAAGTTGAAAAAGGGGGCGGCAGCAGCTGACAGATCTGGGTTCTGCACAAAGGGAACCCGGCCTTGCAATTACAGCGGAGGAAAATAAAAATCTAAGCAAATAAAAGGGATCAAACGAGGGCTTTAGAAATATAGACGTGGAAAAGTGTTAATGTCCTTTGAATCAGCTCACATAAAATAACTAAATTCAGATTTTAGTTTTCTACCAGCTTAGTGCTCGGTCACATATTTGAAATGGTGAATTTCCCTCACACGAGTTTGCCACTTTCCCACAGTGCCTCTTGTCTCCTCTGACATCTGCTGCAGACGAGGAGGCACACAGCTGATCGTTACTGCAGGTTAAACTCTCTCATTACCGCGCTGAAAATGAAGGAGCGCGGCCGCCAACGGGGACGACATTGTCTCCACAGAGCGTCCAAGCTGTTTCTGCATTTTTTTGATAAACGGGACATTTCCAGATTTACAGAGGATCCTTTATCCCCCAAACTGTACAAATGTGAGGGTGATGTGATTTGTGTGCACAGCTGGCACAGGCGGTATATTTAGATGTATGCACGTGGCAGATTTCTAACTGTAATGAAGGTCTCTAGTATTGAAAGGATGCAGGTTCTGGACTCTTTCAGGTACAGCCAACATCCCAGAGTGGTGATATTTACCTTCTACTCCAAAATCCAACACCACGGCTGCTTGCTCAGCAGCTGTTTGGACAGGTGAAGCAGACTTAATTGAGGCTTTTTTCTGCTTACTCAGAGGATTACGGCGAACGTTATAGAACTGTCAGCCTTTAAAAGCCACGGATTCAGCGCTAACAGCTCCAACCACCCGAAACAGACGCTCACCGCGTGTTTCAGTTCCAGGAAGCGTTCAATTGCTTTGGATCTCCTGTAATATGGGGATTTGTTGTATTCGTAGGTGCGCTCGATCTCTCCTGACCGCGGCTAATCTCTGTTTCTGACATGAAGCAGACAAAATCAGCCCGCAGGTCTAAACAGATGTAATAACCTGACTCACGGGGGGTTTCTCTGTACAAGCTTCCTCCGGTGATGAGACAAAATCACGAGCGTTCAAACGTCGGCAAAAATGCTTTGACGGGAACCAGCGGATTCCTGCTTTGCGAGCTCTCCGGGACGTCGGCCATGCAGGAGAGCGTCAATGAGCGACCGAGCAGCTGTTAAAGTTTACAGGGCCGCGGCAGTTTATTCATAAGCTAAAAGAGAGAGACGCCTTGAAGGAGTTGTTTACTTGAGGTCATACACGGCGGCCCCAGGAGAGACGCTGGGCTAGCTTTTGATATTTGAGGTCAAAAAGCTCACAGTCAGAAAACTTTTAGAACCATTCACACGCTGAGGTAATGTTGTTAAATCCCAAAGAACAGGGCCGCTCCAGACGCTGGCGTATGTACGTACACTTGATTTAAGCTTTCTACCGCGCTCTCCTCTTTAAATACAAGATATAAAGGAGTTCATTTACAATTTACATTTGACTTACAGTTCATTCCCTCATTTTGATGAATTCGTATAAAACATTCTGTAACCCCGAAGCTGAACCTCACAATAGGTCAATCATAAAGTCAATCGGTTCTTCAATGTTAGAATGTAAGAATCATTTTTAAATGGCGTTTACTAATAATGTAGCGAAAATGCCCTCACAACTCGAAGAAGAGGAAGAAGAAGAGGAAGAAGCAGTAACTCGTGTGTAGGCTTTTGCCAAGAATTAAACAAATCGAGGGACTTGAGGCATCAAATGAAGTATTTCGTGTGGACGAAGTATACATTTGATTTCCTCCTCATGTCCTCCCCGCCTGGCTGCGGTGAACAATAGCATCCAGATTGAGTGAAGTTCACCTAAATCCTGGCCGCCACGCAGATTTTTTACATCCATTCGCTCTGTGCAGAGGTCAATGTTGAGAGATGCCGCGTGACCCCAGATAAGAATGTGACCTCACCTGCGCTCTGATCCTCTCCAGACCCCGCAGACTCGACAGTGACACCCGCTGGTCCTCATCGTTTGTTATGTTTTCTTCCGCGGGTCTGGAATTTGTCCATTTGTCATCAAGCGAACTAGCGGAGAGAGAAACACGGCACACTGCAGATTGTTGAGTCTGTCAAACTACGCTGCATGAAGTTAGATTTGTAGATTAAGAACGTTCTGAATTGTGCACAGAAGTTACTTGGTGCTTTTATTTCACTGTTATAATCACTTTTCCTCTCCTCTTCTTCTTCCTCTTCTTCTTCTTCTCTGGCCAGGAATGGCAGTCAGTTAGCAGTGCAAATGTTGGCGTGCTTTCCATCTCTGTTTGGGACTAATAGTCGCTTTCTGCACTGAAAAACATTCTGCATCTGTGGACGCGGTGACCTTTGACATAAAATAACACCCTGCTCTTTCCAGACATGCCTAAACACCCACGCACACAAACACACACACACACACACTCTAAACCACACCGGCTTTGGCACAGGCTTGTCTGCATTTATCTTTACTAGTCATTAGATTGCTGAGTCACAGAAGGCTATAGGCTCTGAACCGTAAAGCGCCATAGCTGAGAACATAAACTCTTGAATGCAAATAAGCTTGTAAAATATATTACCTCTGCGGCCGCGGCTTTGTCGCTGCAGAGCCTCCAGCCTCTAATTCAGACAAAGAGGATGGCGAATACCGCAGACTGCACAAAGTTAAACACCAATGATTTATAAAATGTAGACCTCATACATATAGCAAAACAGTCATATATTTGGTAAGTACATCATAACAGCCTATAAGATGTCAGTGTGTGAAATGTGCACCCAGAACCCGACACTGAAGGAGAAACAGAAATGTTTTGTGGCCTCCTGTGCGAGTATAAATCCAGGTTTGGAAGGTGACGCCATTCCAGCGTTACGCCGCCCTCCCTCTCTCCCTCATGCATGTTTGTTCAGGTGCACACGCGTGATGTATGCGTTACAGCCACGGTGCGACTGAGCGCTGACCCACTTCCCCGTTTGGCACGTTGGCACAGCAGCCTCCCGTCCTGAGTGGAGAGGCGGCGAGGGTGAGCGACCAGCAGGCCTCTGTCACCACGAAGCCGTGCTCAGGTTTAACGGCCCTCCCATCACCTGGGGCTCCATGAGCGCTCATAGATAGAATTACGATTCCACACGTATGTTCAGTATGTAACAAGTAATAGATAGACCCTAACCGTACATTAAGCCAATATATGCACATGTATTAGAAATGCCATGGATCTGACAAATAGAAATCCTATTTCACATACTGTATACAAATGCAGAGTAAAATCATATTTGTGGGAAATACAGTGAATGAATCATCATAAATAGATGTGACAGTCATGTATTACAATTATATATTGCACATAAGTAGATATTTGAGCTACACACGAGTTTGTTATTTGAGCTATGCTATATTCATATATTCACACTTATGAGCTACATATATGACATAAATATATCAACATATATCCTACGTGCCTCTACGTTAGCAAATGTGAAGTATGTGGGACAGTTTCATATATGGGTATGTATGTCCCATCATATAACACATATACAGCGATCATAAACCTCGAGTATCTTTATATATCTACTATGTATATATATCTATTTTTGACCTTGTATGTAAAGTAATATGTTTATTTATTAGATTTCCATTAAGGTGGGTAGTCAGAGCCATTTGAATCTGCACACATGCTCGCAAACGTCACCAAAACGCCTTCATTTACGAGCACATATAGTAAATATGCTATGTCACGGTTGTTATGGTGACGCCTGCGCTGTTCACAATTCATAGCTGGATTCTGCTGCTGACCTGCTTTCACCTTTACACCAGCATTTAACAGCAGGACATTTATCAAAACACGGTCAGAGTGAAGGGCGACAGAAACAATCAGCATGGAAACCATCAGGGTGAGGGGGATGATGGGCGTTGCACATAGTGAGGCAGAAACATAATTAAATCTGAACTATAGGATTAGGTGACGCTAATTCATGGGCCAATGCAAGCATATTAATAGCTGGAGTGTCAACAGGTCAGCGTGTCCCCGTGTGTCCCCACGCTCCCATTCCTTAAAGCTGTGCTCTCCCGCCGCGTCCCTATCCTATCCCACACTCCACCGCTGCGCTTGGAATTAACCATGTCCAAATGTCCACACGTCCACGGGCCTTCCACGTTGACACATATCAAAAAATTGTGAAAGGATAATATTGTGGCTTGCGTTGCGTGATGTCAGCGCAGCGAGCAGGTCACATCTGCGGTCGACCTCTGTGTTATGCCAGGCTGCTGGAGAGAGCAGACCCCCCGCCTCCTGGACCCTCGTCGCTCTCTCAACTGGGCCTGGAGCTGAGGAGAGGAGCGAGGAGGTGCAAGGAATCTTCAAAGGGGCAGAGGAACACAAAGGGAGTCGTCCATTTCTGCGCTGCTTTAATGTGTTTGGTTGGACACAATGAAGCATTTTTGGACTCCTCTGTATGAAAACAGTCCACTAGGTGTCTCCTGTCACTGCTCACAAACAGCTCCACACTCCAGCTCTGCATTTGATACAGCAGCGAGCGACACCATTGTTACTACTGCCTGACACACACCACCACGTCAAGCAAACGCACCACACGGAACAACAGATAGCACGTAGCACCTCGCACTGATGCACCTCGCACTGATGCATGCAGTGCTGGACAGACGTGTTAAAGGTTAAAGATAGTGAAGGTGGAGGTCAGATCTTACAGTTTCTTTACAATGTTTGTAGTTATTCAATCTCCAGTGTTTAGCACCTTAAACTGATATGCTGTCCACAGTGAACTCAGTGCTGCTGTTAGATTTTCCAAGGTAAAGTTAAATCATAAAAATAAATAAGGAAATGCTGCTTTTTATGCTCGCAAATTGTGGAAGAACCTGACCAAAAGATGAGGGAGGTGGGCTCACTGAACATCTAAAAACATATTCTGAGTCAGTTAGTTTGTAATTAGTCTTCTAACTTAATGCTTTTTATTTATCATTTTATTAAGGTCATTTTAAAGAATCTCTCCGTCTCAATTGTTTTCTCAAATATAAAAAAGCACTTTGACCCAAATCATTGAATTAAAGGTGCTATATATTATGATTATTATGAAAGAGGAGCCAGTGCATTGTGTTGATGCTTGACACTGATCATATGCAGAGGGGCCTTTACATTACAATGCTCCTCCAGCCTTCTGTCCGTTGTCCTCCTCCGTCTTTGTGGAGCTGCAGTTTATTTGTGTCCATATCTCAGTGAGAGCAGGAGCTGCTTGCTGTTTTAGGGCCCATGCGTAGACTTTATGAGCCATGGGCCACAGAGTCAGTCACGCAGAGCCGCCGCTGGCTGGAGGACATCAGACTGGAGCACGCAGACAGACACGGCTGATATTGGCTGATATGGTCAAATGAAAAGAGAGAAAAAAACAAAACAAAGTGGCAAACAAAGTCACAATCCTCAATGTATGTGGTCTGAGCCAGATGAGAACAGTTCAGTAGGCCGGTCCGAGCCCATCGGTCCACCTCTCTTGCCACCTCCCTCTCTCCTCTCTCTCTCTCTCTCTCTCCCTCCCCTGGCTCGGCTGTTTAATAGAAGGGAGTGGTGTGTGAATCTGTCCCCCTGCCAGCTTCCTGCACAGCAGCTCCCAGCCCTCCGCACTGCATCTTAATGGCTGAAATTACCGCACTGGGTTTGATCGCTGCCTGGCACCGGCCAGTTTCCCACACCTGAAAGCCGACAGGGCCGCTTGGCTGATGGCTGCTGGCAGAGGGTAGATTACAGCCGCTGGACGGGGAACAATCATCCCCGGCCATGCTGTGGAGGT
>OMOW01101353.1:0-11820 GCA_900312555.1 Lamprogrammus exutus
AGCCATTTTTGACTGTTTCGATTTGTTACAAAGGGGGAAAGAAAAAGAAGAAATTTTTTTTAAATAAAAAAAAAAAAAAAAAAAAAAAAGAACTTCTACTAGTGCAAGGCTGTCACAGGTTACAATCTTGTCATTTGCAAATGACAGAAGAACATGAACATGTTGTCCATACTCATCACTGTGAAACCACAAATTATACTATTTTCTAGCTTACAACTTTCAGCCCCTTAAAAGCAGTTGCTGCAATCTTTACAATGGCAAAACAAAGCAAGACAATGCAAATTAAGTGGTCATTTTTTTAAGTACTCTCATTTGGCTCTTGTTCAAGTAGACTGAGAAGAGAAAAATGTATGATTAAGAGGGCTACAAGCCACCACCTATGTCTTCCCATTTATAACAAAGCTGATCAGTGCCTAAGTCATAGGTGTCGTACTGAAAGTGCCATGGATCACCTGAGCTGTGTCCCTGCCTGTAGAAGCAATGTGGAGGATACAGCACTGAAAAGGAAAATGTCAGAAAACCACAAAAATGTGTATAGCAGTAACCCAGGGTGTGTCTCAAACCACTCCCTTCCTCAGGAGGCTGTGAATCTCTGATGTCGTAGTGACATACCAAAGCCTAACATGATTAAGTCATACCAACAATATCGCTTCCTGGCGTTGGGTAGGCAACAGGGTGACACACAATCAAAAATAAAGAATTAACAATACAAACCAGATTGAATAATGATACGATTCCTGGAGGGAAGCAGGTAAGAATACTCAGTATTACTGCCAATGAGTACTAACTGGCACACCTGAATCAAATTTACAGACTATTAATATGTTAGCTGCAGCTGCATCTTTCCTGCTGTAACAAATGTGATAGAAATTGATGTTTGTGAAGCAGTCATGCAATGATGTCACTTTCTTTTTTTTTCTTTTTCCAGTGAGCTGAACTTCCAGAGCTAAATTCTTCCAGGACATTCTGACACTCTTACTCCCTGGGTTCACTACCCACTTAATTAGGGACTGGTTTCAGACACACCACTTTCCACTGCCTGACTACTAAGTATTTCAGAGTGGCTTTTGGCATTTTCCCACCTCCCCTCACAGGAGCGCTACCATGATTTATGGCTTTGATTTGGATTATGCCATCGATGAATGCTGGTCGATAAGCAGGGACACTGTGGAGAATTGGGTGGAGTGGGTTCAGTAATGTTCGTGTCACAGAGCATCCAGAGCAGTTACATATGTCTACATAAGTCTCACCCTGGATTTTGCAGCATCGCCTTCGACAGATTCTCAGTAGATTTGGACATATCAGTCAAGGACAGGCAGAGGGCAGAGAGCAGACCATACTGGAGATAGAATGAGACAATACTGAAATGAATCCTGTGGAAAAATGTAATGTAAACAAACTCTATAATTACAAATCACAGAACACAACCTGGGGGACTTATTATCTGGGATAATCAAAAATGAGATCAAACAGTATGATAGTTATACAGGTATGTACTAACTACTATAATAAAAGGGTCAACCTCTATGACAAACAAATCACTTCATGCAGTTCCATATACAGTAGTTACAGCACAATGCTCTTTCACAAGCCGTTTCTGGGTAATTTCACAAATCCACTGTAACACCAACAGGCACTGCTATGCAATTTGCCATTAGTGAAATGGACTATTTTAAATCGATGTATTCTTTAAACAACAGTTCCTCACTGCGTTCTGTGAGGGCCTGCACATTTTCAGTCTGAGTGAATTCCTGGAACATTTCATTTGAAAATCAATGTTAAAAATAAATAGCAAAGACTCTTCCAGGAACCAATGTCAGACTTTGATGTCTGTGCTTTACTTAACTGTAAAAGCAAATTGCAATAATGGAGTGAGCAGAACCAAGTACAGCGGTGTACATGAAGCCATTTTACAACATGAAATGTTATAAAGCACATAGGAAATGCCAAAAAAAGAATCAGTTGAGTTGCTTGCTTTGAAATCTATTGAGTGACAAAAGTATTTTCTTTACCATATTAAAATAACTTTCATTGATTACACTGAAAGCTATGCCAACTACAATACACATGAACAAGATTTCATCTACTGCATTTCTGTGCTATACATGTAAATGCTTCCGTCTCTCATGTCAAATACCTCACCAGTGGTAATAAAATCAATAGGCCCAATTGTCACTTCTCCAAATATTAGGAAACTGCACCCCAAAAACAAATTGCCTGCCATTTCATGCAATAGTTACCAACACTGCAAATAAGAATTAGTTGGGAAAGTCAAGGGGTTATTTTGTTGAATGATACGCAATTTTTTGGTAGAGACAGCACACACTATACTGCAATTTTTGCCTGTACTGGAATTAAGGCAAAAATGACTTGTTGCTTAATTGGCTTAAGAGGGAAAACATGGCAGGTGAGAGAATGCATGCACAGATTGCTTGCAGTGATTGTAAATCCATGTTTTGAGTAAATCATCCAAAAATCATACAACAAATTCAGGTCAGTTATTCAAAGTACACCAACTGTAATTTATATTGATTTCAATCTGATAATGGTGTTTACATGATGTTTATTGCTTTATCTGAGTAGAATTGATTTGCATGTAAACATAGCAACAGTCCGAGATTATGTGATTGCAAATGGATTTATATAAATGATCCAGGGACTTTCAATCAGTGTAGGTATTTTCCCAATCTGGCGTGCCTCTCTGTATAATCCAATTATGTAATGAGTCTTGTAAATTCAAACAATGGACTCCTATTAATTCCATCCACGTATACACCTTACTCCACATGGCTGCCTTAATCACAGTACAGACACATACAAAAAAGTACAATAAAATAAATTGTACTACTATTCTAATACTTCTTTCTTAATACAGCACACATTTAGGTTTACACCAGCTGAGCTACTAAAGAATACTTCATTTACAACTTATTGGAAAGAAAACTCTGGTGGAGTGAAGAGTTTATTCAAATAATTCTGCTTACAGGGAAAAAACCAAGAGGAGGCTGCTGCAAGATGGAAGAAAACCAGCCAGTTTTGAAAGGCGCTTCACCTGACCTGCTGTCAGGCAGAGAAGAGAGATTTTCTCATTTTGAAACCAGTTTATAATGTGTAGACGTGACGCTTTTTGTGAAGCAGTTAATCAGACAAAGGAAGTGGTGGAGTTTCATGCAACACAGAGAGCTGAGAGTTTGCACTAACAACACACAGTACCAATAAAGAACTAATATTTATCATCAATTATCATCGTAAAGCATCACTATGGATAAATGGTGTTGAAAAGTTTGATATCAAGTGTGAGTTATGGTTCAACACGAGTACGTTTTGCTCAAAGCAACAAATATTAGATATTGTAGTTATGGGAATGAGTGCATGAATCACCAGTACAGGATGGAGTTTGGGAAGCATCTTCTCTCAAAACGTGCGCACGCCAAAGCTACATTTACAATCTAATATAAAGCACAAATATTTCCTAGTTATTGTGACTCACATCATAAAATGAGATTTTTCTACTTTCTACAATCAGGTAACTGTAGAGATGTCATGGGCACATATGACTCATGTAGCAGCAATTGTTGCCACACACACTCAAGCTGCACCTTAAAATATAATTAAGCCCTTTAATTAAAGATGCTTTAAAATAATTACACAAGCGTTTGCCTTTCAATTTCATTTGCATTCATTGTGCCAATTTGTATAATTGTTTCAGAAACTATCTTTTATTGGTCCATGCAGGTTGTCAAAAGAAAAAAATAACCTGAACTGGGCATGAAGCTGTGTATTGTAAATGTAGCACAAGACATGTTTGTAACAGTCTGTACCTTGCGTTTCTCTCTGAGCTGGGCAGCTTCTGCTGGGTGATTAAAGCGGAATACATTTCCCTTCCCCAGCTGTATGATGGCACCTAGATGCAACAGAGGAGATTGAGCATGAGCAAACTGTCATATCAACAACTCACTTATTAGCTCAAAGTTTACTACTTGGTATAATTCCAATATTGAGATGTGCATTGCACTTTAAGACTGGCAGAGGGAAAAATGGGTTTCAAGAGAGATGCAAGTGACAGTAATGGGGCTGAAATCTGCCATGCTTCCTTTGGAGGTGTGGGATGCTATCCATCATGCATAAAATAGCAGAGGAGCAATTCACTTTGGCCATGGGAATCTTGGGCTGCATTGAACTGTCCCTGCACTGAACTTTGAGGAAACTTGACAAATAGCAAAAGTTCTCCTCCACTTTCCTCTGCTTGGGTAGAGTGAATGAATCGCCATGAAGAACCCAATCCGCAATATGACTGGCACTGACCTAGACCAGGGAGGTGATTCGCAAGAGAAAATGGTTTTAGGGAAACACTTGAGAAGTCTTGTAAAGCCGTAGAATTGAAGTGATATTAGGGTTTATATATCAAACTAGAGCTCATATAACCACAACCACAGATTTTGTCTTGGTCTCTCCATTCTCTTCTTTCTCAGCACAGCAAATACTAATCTAGCTACTACTAATGACTTCTGACGAGTGACAAAGCACCTGAGAGGGCAGCCTGTGATAGATTCCAGCTGCTGTTGGACTGAAAATTACTATCATTTGTTCAAGAAAATAGCTTCATGCAGCCGTTTCTGAGGGGGATATTGGATAAATTGAAATGGTTATAGAAGATACTGGCATGGCTGAGCCTTATGCTGGTTCTGTGTGCGGGTTTTATCTCTCTACAGCGAGGCAATAGTGATGAGGAGGAGGAGGTCAGCACCAAGCCGAGGCATGCAGAGTCTGCTCAGGGGGGCAGGAGTTCCAGAGCAGCTCTGCTCTGTCCTTTGAAAGGTTAATGCTTTGGCCCACTTCAAACTTGTCGGTCCTATCAACTCCCATCTGCCAATTAAATGGAGGGCCTGGGGCTTTGTCTGAAGCTTCGTCCAGGGCCTCTCGCCCTTGAAAATGTTTAGTAAGAGAAATGGCATCTGCCCTGTAGAGTAATATTCACAAACCATTCATGCCTTGAGTGCACTGCTGTGGGAGTGCCAGGGACATGAAGTGGATTTCATATGCAGATGCAGTGATCTCATATAGTCAGTTTGCCAGTTTAAAAGTTACACCTGCACAACCGCATGCAATTGCGCAACAACAAATCTTTGTGAATTTTAAAATGTTAAATTTAATGACACTACTGGAATAGGTTCATCTCTGATAACCTTTGGGGTCATAGTTGGGGTGTTGTTGTATTTGACAGCATTGTATTGAAAGGCGTTTCTATTAAAAGCTACTACACTGGAATGTATCTAATTTATCAGTCACTACGTTTTCATGCACACAATACTCAGACATTCATCTGCTAGAAATGCTAGAAAGACGTACACAATATACCTGACACTTTATGTAATACGAGTATGAGGAAAGTCCACATTGAAAAGGTTGTTGACATTATACATACAACATTTACATGAGTAAATCGATTTCCAATCTGACGATTTATGCCGATTTCAATCAAATGATGGTATTTATGAATCGATTTATTCCCTTGATCGGAGTACAATTAAAGTTTTAACATGCATGTAAACATACTGACTGAAAAACTAGAAGGTGTCTGATGAAACTGTGTACTGTGATTGCAGCAATTACATCATATATAGTTCTCATGCTTTATCGCAGCATTTGTTGCAAATCAATCTGTACAATGGCGCTGAAACCATTGTTATCCTATTCTTTGGCTCCTAATGAATGAAGCTCCATGATTGGCTAAATCAGAATGGAGGACAATTATTAGCTGAGCCAAACTCCCAACCAAAATATTCAAGCATGTTTAAACAATTTAAATCATGATGGATATTTTTTTTTATTCTAAAAATGTATGAATACCAAAAGCCATAACTATAACGCCTTAAATATGCTCAACATTTTGATGTTTGACAAGTGACTGTAGTTTAAACTATGGTGACATAGTAATAAAGAACACAAGAACAATACTGTGATTGCTCAAAAGCAATGACAAAATCTATCATAAGTTTGATTTGTTTTTTGTCCATGAAGAATGTCAGCTGTATATCAGCTTTGCAGAATGCTTACCCTGAGTGAGCTGACAAGGATCAGTTACCACTGTCCCACTGACAGAACACAGCGCACCGCCCCGTGGGATCAGATTCACAGTCCCAGCACTGTTCTCAAGCACACAGTGTTCACTCAGGAGCCCAGGACCATGAAGTACTGCATACAAAGAAATATTTTCAGTATTGGATAACACAACAGCTGAGAATATACTGTTATGAACCCAACTCCTGACTCACCAATATCCAGACACCATGATGTTTCATCACTCCCGATCACAGTTCTGCCCTCCTATAGAGGATTTTGAAAAGGTATAATATGAATGCTATTTGTTTGACAATCAGATAACTCAAGTGGACTTTGGCCGATAATCATTTCTGTGAAAAAGAGTAATGTATGTATTATATAAATGCTGTTCACTTTTAAATAATAGAGGATGATCCCAGAGCTGAGCAGGTCTTCATCAATGCCTATCAGATGAGGTAGCTGGCAGTCCAGGACCACTCCACTCCCCTCCTTCCTCAGAGCGACAGCCTCCTCCTATGGGACACAGGAGAATATAGCATCTGAAAAATCCTTTCAATAGCCAGCAGCTGATGGTACATTATATAAAATAAAAATGCTGACAGACATTTAATGACAACCAGCAGAAAACTGAATTCTTTATGACTGCTCTTCCTTGCCTGAAGGCCAAGCAGAAAAATAGTGGCGTTCCAACCATGTGTCGACATGAAGCGGTAGCGTGGCTAACGGCAAGAGAGACGTCATAAATCATTCAGATTATCATGGATGGAGTCAAAATGTACATTATGTTCACCGAGTGAAGCAGACGCAGTGCCACCACCCACACACAAAAAGTGTGTTGTATACCATGTGCCATTACCTTGAGTGATACTAAGCTATAAACCCTGTATGTTGCCACTAAAATAAAGCAAAGCAACTTTACAAGCAACAAACTTCAGGTAGTGTATGCCATCTACATTGTTGTATTATAAGCAAGGACACATTAAAGTGAATTTCTTGTGTCTTATTGCCTCATGGAGAGGAATCATGCCAGCATAAGCCAAGGAAACAGAATAACCCGTGGAAAATGAATAATAAAACCATTTCACTAAAGCATTTCAAATATCTCTCCATGAAAAATGGTAAATATTCACACAAATGCCCAGATAATGAAAACACTTCAATCTCCATATTACAAACACAGGCCCCATAGTGGCACAGCCAATCACATATACAAAAACACTAGTTACATGACAACTCAAAACTCAGACTGAAATTTAATGTCCACATAAAAATGTCCATTGTGCTTGTCCCATGTGAATGTAAATTTGTATTTAATGGTGTTTCAATACCTCCACAGAAACTAAGGTTAAGCAGAGAAATTGATTTAATCCGTGGGAGCACAGGGCGGCTGTACTTAAACCTCATATATATATATTCTATACGCTGCTTCACTGCCATCAATGATTGGCGCTGAAGAAGTTTAAAGGCATGAGTCACACCGCCTTACAGCATGCATCTGCCATGGGGAGATGTTCATTTTATTTTTATATAAAATGTCATTTTGTATTATTTTTATATCCAACTTCACTAAAAGGTATGGAGTTAAGCTTTAGAAAAGCCCAGACAGGCCGCAGTTAAAATGATTTTGTCCAAGAGTTAACTTGTCAATTATTCAACACGAAATTGAACATTTAGCCTTAGATGACCTGCGAGTTTCCAAAGACATGCTGAATTAAGACATAAAGAGAAACTTAACTCTGTGGGCAAGTGTTTAAGGCCAACAACCTTTTCCTTTGGGGGCATGAGATGTGGTTCGATAACCTTCATTCTATCCAAGTATGAGCTGCACTAAAATCTTTCACACTCATATGGATTATTTTATGCACCTCCCCAAGAGGCAGACTTGAAAATCTCACATATGGAGGCAATACTCCTCCCTTTCATCAGCCTCCTGCTCTCCCTTGTATAGATTGGACCGTAAAGTGAGAGACATGTCCACTACCACCTCACTCATTGGCAGCTGTGACATGGGAGAAATCCTTTTTCTAATGAAGAGGGAGATGCATCGACCACAGCCCTCGTACTTAATTAAAAGGGATTCTTCAGACTTCATTAGAGGTGAGACACAGTCTGGTAGATTAATGCACTGTGTCACTTTCCTGCAACACCAGGAAGAGATGAGATCCTCTTATTGTCTCATCACATTCACACGTAGCAGAAACATTTGCTCCATACCACGAGTCAGTGTGTTATGAGGAAAAACAGTCCGTGTTCAGATTGAGGCAGTTTGTGAACATACTGTAATTAGCTGTGGCCAGGACCAGCAGCCAGGCTTGGGCAGCATTTAAGTTCCCATTAAAAGCCATCATCTGGCTGGGTGGAATTTTTTATGGATTTTCTAAGCGCTTTGACAGTTCAGGTTCCCCACTTGGTTAATGTGCATATCAGAACATTGCCATACTAAGCCAACCAATCATCCTTTCCTGGCTGCCCATCAGCCACGTCAAGTGGGGCAGCTTGCCAAGAGAATACATCAGCAGGTATTCTTTGTTCAGAGGAAAAACGTCTGCATTTGGATGGATTGATTGGAGTTATTTATATCCTCAAATGGCTGGCCCTGACAAATTTAAAACTAATACTGGAAAGTAAGGCTTGGGAAACAACAATGACGCATCACAAAGCATCAGTCATTCTAGATTTGGAATCCAACAGAACTGATTTCAAAACACTGAACTGAGAATTGAGGGGGTGTCTTTTCTTTCAAAAACTACAGTATGTACCGACTACTCTTTACACCGCTAAGAAATGCGGTAAAAAGCAGGATGCTCAAACATAACATTTATAAAACCAGCCAGTTAAAGGGCTGGCTTTAGAAAGTGTTTGAGCTCCCTGTTGTAAAGCACTAGAGACTGGGCTGCTGAGATTTGAGGCTAAAATTTGCCCTTGAAATTACATATTCTTTGAATGCGTGTTTAATTACTGCTGACCAGAGGAGTTTGGTCTATAATTTATATTTTTGACAAGTTAAAAGATTCAAATCAAATGACTGCCAGATTAAATCATTAGGCCATGAATACATGGAGGAAAGGCAATTACAGAGCCAGCTTACAAAGGACATGAGCTTTGCGTTGATTAAACATTGCTTAATAAACAGCATGCATCAGATGCCTTAAAAGAACTGGTGTCCTCTTATGCAGGATCTAAAACAGAAACTAGCCATTCTAGTCCTATCATTGTATGTATTCAGAGGCCACTTTCTTGGGCGCGTACAATCAAATAATATTTAATAAATAGTGGACGTACAAAGTCATGGAAACTGACCTCTATGACATACAGGGGTAACTTCCAGTTGAAAGCTAAAGCCACTTAGAGGTGTAGGAGAGGCTTTAGTTTGCAAACTTGTTATTGATCTAACACTTTTTGTCTGCAGACATGGATTAGCACTTGTGATGCCATAGACACGAGTTTCCCCGACTCTGCATCACACTCAGTCACAAAGCCTAAATGTAATTGTTTTCATTGTACGGTGCTCCCTGTCACACATAAACTGAGTTTGCTGTGTAGAATTGGTGTATTCCCTCTTTAATCTAAACCCCTGACACAGTTTCAACAAAAATCAGTAATATGGGCTTTACATGATGGCATTTATTATAAGACTGTTAGTCATATAAGACTGTTAGTCTGTTTAGTTAGTGGACAATAGCCGTCTAACTATCACCATGCACGCAGAAGTCATGGTTCAAAACTCATGCCTTACTGGGCTTTTAGTGACCAAACCAAGTTGCTGCTGTTTCACACAGTTGAGTCAGGGACCGAATGGGGAGTTGGCAAGGAGATTTTAGCCCTTTCAAGCATTGACACCTGTAAGCCACGTAGTAGCCATTAAAAGGTTTCAAACCGAGCAGCACAGTCACAACCAGGTTTTAGTGGTATGTGAAGAATAAAAAAGGTGCTGACATGAATCTATAAAAGGTCAAATGCCGAAATATGATGTATAACTTCTTATATTATGTAGTAAATTGATATTAAACAGAGCAAGGCCCAGGGCATGTGAGGTTTGTTATTTCTTTCTGCTGATTTTAGCAAGTTTAACACTTGGAGAATACAAACATGTAGAGGATCTGTGTGTAACCGTGCAGTGAAACAATATCACTTTACCCTCTTCCTGCCATTTATTGCGCTTTCAATCTGTTGCTTTCGCTGTCTGGTAAGAGGCTGCTCTGGAATCCATTTCATATTAATTACTTTCTCTTTCCCACATGCCCTGTAACCAATCTGGGAAGCTGACGATGAATAACTTTGCATTCCTAATCTGCTTTGAATACAGAATTCACATTCTGTTTACGCTGCTCTTGGTAAGCTCATCTCCTCACGACCATAAAAAAACAAAACAAAAAAAAAACATCAACCTCTCAGCAATAGAATCAACATAACACAAAAATGTGAGACTTAAGACTTGGAGAAGAACAGTCTTGAGCCATATGTGAGAGATACACACATTACCATACACATGGTACAAGATTATAAAACATCTAGTCAGGACTATGTAATGGCCATTATATTTAACCCAAACTGCCATAATCCTTGAAAAAATTCGAGAAATTTATTTAAGCTTTTGTTTGTCAAGTACGTGTACACAATGTGAAACAGGGGATACATGTGCTTCTCTGTAAGGAACAGAGCAAAGACACCACCTTTAACATCTCAACAATCCATGCAGGAATTCCACTTATCATTTTTCATCCCAGGTGGAATGCAAATGAGTAGAAAGGCAAATGTCAATTCCATAAAGTCATTCATCAAACACTGCCAAACAGAGTTATGGCAACATCAGTGTGCCTGCTGGTCACCAATACAGCTGCCTTTTCACCTGGGTGTCACATTGCATCATGCATCATAACAGGTGTCTCCACACGGTCAGGCTCAGCGGTAAGTGAGGCTTAGTGCTCACACCTTCAGTTCTGCCAGGACAGATGGACAATTTTGTCTCTGAGCGTAAAGTCATCCCCCTTTTAACATGTAAACAGATTTACAACACAGTCACTTTAATGATTCTGTCGGTCAGAAACAAAAGTGCCACATTTCGATAATCAAGACCTCTTAATTAGGAGCAGTCACAGCAGCTAACGAGTTCCAGTATGCTGTTATGAATAAAGGGCTGTCAAGCCACTAAATGTCACCTGCTAACAACCACACAGAACAGAATGTCAATTACCCAGCATACACACACATAATTGACATTCAAGTACGGCATATTCAAAATCCTTATATAATGATGTAATTCAAAGCGGTTCAATTTAGACACTTCCGTATGTCTTAGTTCCAGTGTTATGTCTATAAGTCTTAATTATGTCAAATTCTATAATTACTTGCGTTTACTTCATGTACTGTTTTCTTTTTGAATAATGAATTTGCACATTATGCCATTGCACAACATCTTGCACAAGACCATACAATCTTCTGTTATGTACCACTATAGGTCTTATGCTACATGTTTGTGTTATGCTATAGGTTTATTCTACATTGTTTTTACAAACACTTTTATTACTTATTCTTATTGTTGTTATTTTATCTTATTCCCATTTCTGTTGCTGAACCTATGAGCATGCAAACTAAGAATCTCAACGTATAATGGAGCAGATTGTGCATATGACAATAATAATAATAATAATTCATTTATTTTATAAAGCGCTTTTCAGTGACCCAAAGACGCTGACAGTATGAAACGACAATTTTACAACAGATAACAGATAACAAATGACAGAGGTAATCGGGGGA